>CAJNSZ010000200.1:75880-94726 GCA_905329745.1 Rotaria sp. Silwood2
TTTCTTTATCAGACTGTATAGAAAGAAAACTTCCTTCACCCTTATGTAAAATATTACAGTGTCGGCGTCATTACTTTTGGTATGCCCTAAGTAGCAAAAACAGCTGCATCGTATTTCACATTTTAATTCCGCAGGGATTGCGCTAACAGCTTTTAATTGTATTTCCATGCTCAATGATCCGCAATAAATGATGCATGTTTCTAATGATTACTCGTGATTACTGATGATTACTGGTGATTACTCGTGATTACTGGTGATTACTCGTGATTACTGGTGATTACTAGTGATTACTGGTGATTACTCGTGATTACAAATTGATTACTAGTATTAGTAATCAGTTTGTTCCCCCTTGGTATATTGGCAAATACTAACAAATATGGTCTTAAAATAGTATATGCTATATCACAAAAGGAGAAATAGATTTGAGATAGGTACGTGCTACTAACACCTAATGATACCTGTTGTCACTCTCTCGAAGATACATAGAATATAGATATAACGTAGGCAAATGGACTATGCTCACTTCATATGATCTAGATATGCATTTCTATGATGAGTAATCAGAAACAGATTTCATTTTCTCCTTTGCATCGTTCCGAGTATATGCGCATTCTTAATAGATCACAGTATCTGTTTTATTATACTGTATTTACATAGGTTCTGTTTTTAACCAAATTAAGTCTCCTTTAAAAGTTTTATAAATTGAAAATCTTTTAAAATCTTAAAATTAAACTCCTTCAAGCTCAGTATGAGTGAAGGACAACAATATTTGGTGAGCAGGGATTGGTCACAGATCGTTCGTGATAAAAAGGGTACGGGTATGAAAATGCATCTTCTATCTTAATCGACATCCACACCCACACCCTATTTTGTAAAAGTCATATACGGTTTCGCAAAAAATAGTGAGTGTAGGTTTTAAGTTGAGGCTTTTCGGTTTTCTATCAATCCTCTCCATCACAGACCTCAGTATCCACTGTTGAAGACGCTGAACAACACCTATGACAAAATTCAGAAAGTTCCAGAACATTTCGGAACCTTTCTCGAAATTCAGTTGGGTAGAATACGTTTCCCTGTGATTGAGGTAACGTTGCTTTTGAATTTTACGCGTATGGAAATTTACCTTCAAGATATCAACAATTGTGAGTAGTGATGTAGCAGTTTGCGTAATTCTTATATTGTAAATACAAAAAGTACGAACTGGCCGCGCAATAGGTTTCTGGAAATTATTAACGTGATTGTTTCTGAGCTAGCCGATATATATAATAGTCCATTAAGACCTACTGCAGCAGATATATTGGATACTTACAACAGCCTTATTTGGCATCCAATTCAATGCTTATAGTACTAACAAGAATTAATTTAAGAAAGATGAAACATGCAAATAAAAAGAAGAAAGTGAATAGCAACATTGAGGAAGAAAAGTAGTGCGCTCGTAAACGAAGAAAACAAAATTTGTGCTCGAGGTGTAGAAATACAAAAGACAGCATTGACAGTCAATCGATCACTGTTGAAATAGAATATCGTCATCTAGAGGTTTTACGTATTGTGTATATTGTATTAGTATAATGTAAGTAAAGAGGGCATGTGAGTTCTTCATTTTAATCTAAAAGAGACGGCGCTAACCAGCTTTATATTAGTGGTAAATAAAACACACTTCAGTTCAATGATAACAATTTTACATCTACCTTTTACTTTGCATAGACACGTTTCTTGCCAAATAAAAAAATCGTAAAAGATCAACCGGCTTCTGTATTTGAAGAACGACGGATGCTCGTTTTGCGTTCTTGATATTTTGGCTGAAACTCGTTGCAAATTTTTTGTGCTTGAGAGTTCGTCAATACTCGAATAAGATTTTTTCTTTTGTCAACATTGGCGTGCAAAAAAGGCTTTTTTGTTCCAAGAGTAGTAAGGTACTCAGAAAAAAAAACTTTTGCAAAAAAACATTTCTTTCGTTAATTTGTTTTTTATAACAAAGATAATTTTTTCACAAATAACATCAGTTTGTTCGGAAAGTCCGTGCAACTCATATTCTATGAGATCATACTAGAAGAAGTGCTGTATTTAATGACTTACGAACGTAGTTTAAATGCAGTTGCACGGTCTTTCTGGACAACTTGATATGTTTTCTTTTGCCATAAGTTTAGTTTTTTATGAACAAAAAAAATCATTTTTGTGACAAAATCTACTTTAATTTTAACTCTTTGAATTCTAAATTTTAACTATGCTTCCTTTAACTTTAAAGTGAATTTAAAGCAGCACCCCTAACCAACACCTGATGTATCAATCAATTATAAATCCGGACCAAAACGTACTCCTAAACTTTTAATCAAACTTTCTAATCGAACCTGATAGTCGCTGAGAAGATACGTGTAATGGTCCCAATGAAGTGCATTCTATGAGTGATATTTAACACTCCCTTACTATTTTTTTATCCTTGGCAGCGTCCTTGCTTTTTTGTTGCTGTATTGATGTCCTTGTCTTTCGTTCTCTCTGATGCTTGCATATATAAACACGTGCTTTTAATCAAAGCGATGCGATTGTATGATGTGAAGGATAAGAATAACATATATCTCCATCCAGATTAATATCCCTTCTATCAGAGATCGTCACATACGGCATACTTCTTTATTTTTATGCTAGACAAGTAGCACATCTTACATGTTCATTACTCGATGCGATAATGATTTTATAACAATTAAGCTACAATTGGTTCTTACTCATAACGAGTAACTTCCAATGAAATAATGGATGTATGCATTAAAGTGTTGAGATTATTTCTTTTGTTAGGCAACTATACCACTATCAACAACATTTGTTTTACTTTTCACTGAATTATATGCACAAAAGTTTTCTTGCGATTCGCATCCAATCAGTAAAAATGTTTAGACCCGGACCGGGACCCGGTGGGCTCTAGTGAGTGTGGATGTGGATGGATATGGGAAGCTTTTGCATAAGTAGGTGGACATGCGACTTTTTTGCTCAGAAATGGCTTTCATTTAACTAGAAATGATAATATACCACTCAGAAAATCGTTTTTTAGAAAATAAAAAGGTTTTTCAAAACAAAAATCTTTTCGAAAAAATATGGTTGGGGAGACTCCAGCAATTTTTTTCAAAATTTTTTTCTCTAGTATGTTGGGCTGCATATCATTCAATGTAGCTTAATGGACTGATTCCGAATTTGGGTGTGGTAGTGTGTGTGGGTATTAGCCTTCTTTTGATTGATATCCACCCACACCCTGTTTTCTATTTAGTCACATTAGTAACATCAAGACAATGATACTAATAGAACTCGGGAAGAGCGCCTCTTATTATCATTCCTCGTTAACCTTTCGGTAAAAAAGATGGGTTAATGACAAACAAAATTCTTATCTTTGATTTCAAACTCACACAAGCACACATGCGTGTCATGTATTCTTTAGACAAAATCATATGCAAGTAAGAAACTGGCTATCATCACTTCGTTTAGGATTATATTACTGACATTAGCAGACTATAGAGATAGCTAAATTTTACGCAGTTCTTCTTTTCATTGTGGCACAAGGTCTTGCAGCACCATACAAATCATCAAACGGTTGTGGTTATGATGTAAAAAAGCATTCGTCCATGTAGAGTTTTCCAAATAGACGCATACTTATATTTTAGTCATGCACTTTGGGTAAATTCGACAAACTCAATGTTCATATCGTAGCTCATACACATGACGACGTTGGTTGACTAAAAACAGTCGACCAATATTATTATGGATGTAAGTAACGATTAAATTCATGTGGTAACAATGGATAATTTGCTCAATTGATTATTTAGCACGTACTGAAATCTGCAATCGAGGTGTTCAATATATTCTCGACTCAGTGGTGCTAGCACTCACGGAAAATCCCGATCGTCGATTTATCTATGTCGAAATGGCTTACTTTTGGCGTTGGTAGAATCGACAATCGAACGAAATACACAACACTGCCAAGCAACTTGTTAATGAAGGTTCGTATTAATTGAATGTAAATCAGTTATAAAACCTTTTTCAGAATATTGAAGAGTGAGCTCAAGAGAAGAAAACTATTTATTATGCAAATAGTATTTGAGAAAGCCGCAAATAAGCAGCCATTTACTTATCAATATGCAATCATTTACCGATGAATATCGTAAGTCTAAATCTGAATAGCTCACGTGGAGTTTATTTCCAGTGGTTGATCTATGCATGATGATGCAGCAACACATTACAATTCGATTATTGATCAATATAGCTTGGGTGCCGAATTCTTGCATGATACATTCGGTGAATTTGGCCGGTAAATAGATCCATTCGGTCATTCACGAAAAGTTGCTTCACTTTTTGCACAAGTTGCATTTGTTTGAAGAGGTTTTGCTCGATGTAAATGTTATTTCTTCGTAGATGGGTTTCGATGGTTTGTTTTTTGGACGTATTGATTATCAAGATCGAATATATCGGACTCCTGAAAAAAAGTTGGAAATGATCTGGAAAGGAAATGCTAATTTAGATTAGTGTCTTTGCAAATGTTTCAAATTTGATCGCATATTTTCTGAGAAATATTAATCTATAATGAACTCGCATGTAAATCTTGAAAATTTCACATTGATATGTTCGTAGGTCGTCAGAGTTGGCTCTTTACCGGTGTTCTGCCACATGGATACAGTGCACTGTTATGGTTTTGCTATGACATACTGTGTTTAGATCAACCGATTATGGTTTGCGAACATATATCAAGTCTCTATGCTCTCTGAATTGAATTCTTCTAGGATGATAGACGTTTGCATGACTGCAATGTGCCAGAACGTGTTGAAGCATTCATCAGAGCAGCACACATACAGGTTTGTTCGAAAAATGTCTTTGAAAGGCAGCTTTCTTGCAACTTTTGTTTTTCTCCTTTCTAGTCTCTTGCATATACAACCAATCATATTATCATGACAATGGATGATAATTTTCAGGATCAGAATGCCAATGAGAAATTCAAAAATTTGGACACACTAGTTCATTATGTGAACCTTGATGTATGTCATTTTCTCATATTTGATTGACTTCACTCAAAATTATATAAGCAAGAAAATGGTAGTAACGCCAATATCTTTTATTCGACACCGTCATGCTATTTGTATGCCTTGAATAAAGCCGAGAAACAATGGACAACGAAAACCGATGATTTCTTTCCATATTCCAGTATCCAATTTGCATACTGGACCGACTATTTGATTTCACGACCAGCACTAAAACGTTACGAACGTTATGCGAATAATACTCTTCAAGTAACACGTCAACTCAACGGATTTTCACAGATGAATCTACGAAGTAGCATTTTCTATTTTAGTAAGAAAACTGTGCACTCATGTGATCTATCGATTAACAATCGTACTCTGTAGGTGAAGCAATGGGTATTGCCCAACATTGTGATGCTATTAGTGAAACAGAGAAACAACATGTAGCCGATGACTATGCTCAACGATTGTCTGATGGTATCGACCGATCAGTGGTACTTGTTAGAACTTAAAGTGGATGCTATGAAATAATGAGTATTCTTTAGGAAGTCATCAACGCTGCCTATTCGAAACTATTACCCAAAGAAGGTCAAACATCGCTCAGTGTTCCTCAATTTCTTTGTCCGTACACAAATATTAGTGCATGTCTACCTATCGAAGGACAAGCCAAAGTATGTACAACTCTCGCACATAATTCGCGTGAATAATCAGCTGAAAAATAATTATACTCGATCGTAATCTGATTTTTTGAGATAACTTTATTTTCAGATGACACATTGGAGATTGTCTTGTTTCTTTTTGTAATTCACATTGACACTCTGGAATCCAACCATTCATTCGGTAACAATTTATCTTCGTGTGCCCGTTACTCGAGAATATGTAAATTAATCCGTGATCCGATTGGAAATATTGTTTCAGCTGAGGTAGAAAATTGACGATTTATAAGAAAAAAAATTTATGATTTTCTTTTCTTTCTTACAATATCTCCGATTTCGATCACTACAAAAAATGTTCCCAGTCGAACAAGTTCTGCTCAAAATCAGTACCTGTTTTAATCATCATTGACTGCACTTAGTTACAATACCTATTATTTCGAAGCGAGAACCATTTCCACAAAAGCTTTCACTTATTTTGTTTAAATTAGAAAAAAGTCAATGAAATGATAGTATATTTCAAAATACAGTGAAAAAATATACTTGAACTTCATTTTGTAAATAGAAACAATCGAGGATTAAGACAGAACTGCCGATAGACCGAATTTTCGGCAAAAGAAAACTTGATTTTGGAGGTTGCATTCTCTAATTATCATGAAATTTTGTTTATTTCTCATTCTGAAGCATGAAGTAGGAGATGAGTTTCACATATCAATACTGACAGTTTTTTCATCATTTCTAACATTTGAGCATGGAATTCGATGATCAAAGTCATTTAAAACATATTGCCAATTTGGACAAGAGCTTAATGATATCGTTCACTGCACAGGATTTCTACTGGTATGCAAGTAAGTATTATTTCATGACAACTTCGATTGAAATAAGAAACTTTTAAAAACGAAATATTTCAACAAAATAAGGTCTTTTAGACAACGATTATAATCAAATGAAAATCCAAATGTCTTTACTAATTGCTGATATCTTTGATTAAGACTTATTGAGGATAGTCAAGATTTTCTTACACTTTGTGTTCAAGGTTTTCCTGACGATCCAACTACTCGAGAATTACCAGCATCAGGTGCTTATGTCTTCCGACCGTTTGTTTCTGAAGCAGTACCTGTGAGTCTTTCAGGTAGCATGTGAGTAAGCTTTGCTTAATAAATTTTCTCGTCCATTTTTTTCATCTATGAAAACAACTATGTTTAGAAATTGTACGAAAACAGATACCGTGCAAAAAGCATCGATTGTTTTCAACGAATGGGTTAGTCAAGAGTTCAGTCTGTTTCGTAGAGCAACATCAGTTGAACTCAAATGAACAGTTGGACAGATTCCGATTCATGATAATGTTGGTAAAGAGATTATTATTCGTTATAATACTAATATGAATAGTGGATCAAAATGTTATACTGATGTTAATGGACGTGAAGTTCTCGAACGCATTCTTGACCATCGACCAACATGGCCTTACTTAGTTGATGAACGAATTAGTGGCAATTATTATCCAATTAATAGTCGCATTTGGATTCGAGATCATGATCGTCAATTAACTGTTCTTACTGGTAAAATAATTTTTTTCCATGAATTGTTTCCATTAGTAGAAATAATTTTGTTTTCAATATCTTTTTTTAGATAGATCAGATGGTGGTGGAAGTATGCACGACGGTTCGATTGAAATTATGGTTCATCGGCGAATACTGCATTATGATTCAATGGGTGTTGATGAAGCTTTAAATGGGACTGCCTATGGTAAGGGTCTTGTCGTTTTCGGCAAACATATTCTTCTTGTCGAACAACCAGAAGATAGTGCTCGACTATATCGAGTAGGTGCTCAGCAGTTGTTTATGCACCCTCTAGCTACCTATTCTCTGCCAAATACACCACCTTATGCGAACTATTCGAATATTTATCGTCAGAGTTGGTTGGCTCTGTCGGATACGATACCACTAAACGTACATCTATTAACATTCGATCAATTAGCTTCTAAACAATATCTAGTGCGTGTTGAACACTATTTTGAATTGAACGAAGATGATATGTACTCACAACCGGTAACGATGGATCTTCAAGCATTGTTTACAAGCATTGGTACCATTGCTGATATGACTGAATTAGTATTGAATGCCAATTTACCACTATCTCAGTTACATCGACTCGATTGGATGACGAAAGATCAAGAATCATCACATGTGAATATGTTCCGTAAGTTAAATTTCATTGATAAATATCTCGAATAATAGACTACATACCTTCATTACTTTTTAGAATCATATTCATCGAATGGAACGATCATCACTCTCCATCCGATGCAAATTGGAACATTTCAAATTACTATTAATTAGACGTTAGTCATGAAATTCCTTTTTTTTTCATCAATGAATGATTTGTGGAAATTTTGAATTAATGCATTTCAAAACATTAAAATAAAACTAAAGACATATTTTCTTCGTAAACAGAGGCTAACAAGTTCAGCTCTAGCTGTAACTAGAGACTGAAGTCAAAAAAAACAATTTCTAACTGAATATTAGTCTTATCGAATCGAATCCTTTCTAACGTATTCACTTCATGATAACTTCTTTTTATATTCAATAGAGGCACAATCGAATGAAAATTGAATTCAATGATTTCCATAATTAATGATAACTAACAAAGAATAGCACTTATATTTCTTTCATTTCTCAGATTTTTAGTTCACAGAGTGTTTAGGTTAGTAGTCCATTGTAGTTTTTTCCATGATAGCTATGACCACCCTGAATGAACCTGGATTATCTACTTTGCCTTGGGCAAAACTTCGTCTGTCATCTTCTTTGCATATATCACAGTCAACATCTACAATGGAAGGTTCATTACTGAACAATGCTATCCATTTTCAAGTATTGCCTAATGCGAGTAAGGGCGGTCAACGGATCTCTCTTGAAAATGCTCGACGTTCCTGCAGTATCCAACGATAAGGATTTGAAAAAATCTGAACTTCGACTTGATTTTATATCAAGCAAAATTTATGCTGACACAATTGATAGACAATTATCATTGCCAAAAAGAAATATTATTAAAAATAGACAGGATGTAAAATTGTATAATATTTTTTGTGAATTCAATCCAAACAGAACCGAATTGAATATACAGTTTAAGTAAAAATTATTCAGACACTCGCATGTTTCTTGATGTGTGAAGCAAAAAGAAGAGATCGTTTTTTTTTCAACAATAGATAGCCTTCACTTCATCCATAGTCTCAATAAAAAATGAACAGCATTGACAATCATCTCCAATTATGGAACATTTTTCCGTGAAAACTTTCGATTTCTCAATATAATTCGAGCAGTTTTCTCCTATCTTTCGTGCAAAAGTGCTTATTTTCTGATATCAAATTAGTACCATGTGAAATCTAAAGAGCAAACAGAATGAGTGCCATATATTGTATGATTTTGAATGAAAAAAGGTAACTTCTGAGAGATAAACTATATTAAAAAGAATAAGTCTCTTGAGCGTTGTCAATACGATGGTATGAATAAAAAGTTATCGTAATATTTTTCAAAATCAGGTTGTGAGACTGAAGGCAACATCCACACTCATGACGGTTTTTCATCCGTACTATCACGTTAAAAATGCTGAAAGGATCTGCTCTTTTAAAAATAATTTACGTGCCAGAAGTTATCTTTCTTTATTCAAAATCCTACGAATAGAAGAAACTTGTTGTGCTCATTCTAGTACTGTGCACATGATGCAATGCTGATGTCGGAAAAGTAAGCACTTTTGTATGAAAGGCAGAAGAATCTTGCTCTGAATTTATTAAGGAGTCGAGAGCTGTCAGGAAAGGGTCCCATAATTTGAGACGAAAATCAATATCGCTGACTTTTATTGAGACCAAATGCACGAATTGAGGGCTGCCTATTGATGAGAAAAAGAAAAAAAATAATTTGTTGTTTCTGCTTCAGAAATTATGAAACATGAACAAAAACGCAAGTGTTTGAAAACTTTTTGGACCGACTCTTAGTGTATGCAGAGAAAGCTTTACTTAGTTTAAGTTAAGGTAAATGGTTGGCCCCTAATTATGAGTCGATTCACGATTTGGTTCTGAATCTACCCATAGTTACTTCTTGAATGCTCTATTCTTATTCGAATGTAGGTGTATATCTTCTCTTTGAAAACAGTCACATCCACATCAATGACCTCTTGATGTAAAAGTCATTGTGGGTGTGAGTGTAGATGTGAAACTGAGTCGAAGATTGATAGATACCAACACCCACACTAATGCATTGACAATATTTGGATTAATGCGGTGATTAATTGTCGATTAGAAATTTCGTATACATTTCTGGGTCCTTTTTTCTTTTGAATAATTCAATTTCAGTCTACATACGTTTAAGAGTGAGAACTCGAGTGCGCATGAAGACTTTTATGACGAGATACATAAAATTTCAGATGTTCTGTACTAAAAGTATTTAAAAATCTTGTCTAAAATAGAAAAGAAGGCAAAGAAAAAAGCAACTCTTATAATATCGAACAGAATAAGTCTTGTATTAGACAAAAAAAGTGAAATATTGTTTTCGATAGGACAACATTTGAGAGAACAAGAAAGATATATTGCAATCATAGATAAGTCATTCTAAGCGCAACTGTACAGATGTAAAGTAAATTGCAAAAAAGCAATATTGCCGCCACCGTGTGTATCGACGAAATATTGTTTTTTTCCATCATAAGCAAAATTTTTCTTTAACAACTTTGAAACAATATCGAAATTTGAATACAATGTGAAAAGTTAAAACATTCTGCTGGAGAAAATTCGACGCAAATTTTCAAATCTCTGTTCAATATTTCAATGGTGCATTATATTCTTTTCACGGAGCCCAGATTTAGGTCAAAACATTGCCAATACTACAGAAGTGTTTTATTTCAAATATAGAGACTTTTTTCATAATTCAACGGGGTGTGGATGTGAGGGTGTGGGTGTGGGTTTGGGTGGGTGTGTAAGCAAGGGGAAACAGCAGAATCCATGAATCCATTTGAATCCATTTGAATCCACTTGAATCCACTCTGAAATGAAATTCTTAGAATTATAAAAATATGATAGTTTTCATTTTCTCAATTCTCTATTGAAAGTAGAGAAAAAAAAATTAACAAAAAGAATATTTGCGAAGACTGCAGGAATCAATCAAGAAATATTTATATTAAAAAGTTTTTTTATTATCAATAATTATATTATTTATTTGTTTAAAAACCAACTGTAAAATGTAAAAAAAAAAAAATAAAAATCAAACGGACATAAAAATATAAAAATTCAATACTTGATAGAACCGATTAACTATAAAAGAAAAAAATAAGTGAATTATTAAGTTAAAAACATCAATTTAATATAAAACCTTACTATATAAGAGAACACGAAAGAAGTAATCGAAGAAGTACAAACAAGACAATGTTCGGCATATAAAAATTATCTTCTTCTTGTTCTTTTTGCTGATTCTCTTGTGTTATGTGAAGATTCTATTGTTTGAACTTTTCTTTTCATTTGTCTTTTAGTTTTTAATGATGATGGTTGTTCGATAATGTTTTCATCACAAGTTTCATCATCTTCTGTTGATTTGGAGATAGAAGATGCTGTGACTGAAGTTGAATTCGATTGTATTGTATCTGATGATGGTATAATAGGTATCGAATTTGGTGATGCAATTTGTTGAAGTACATTAGCTGATGTGGTCAATGGTTGCTGATTATTTGTTGATGATGGTGATGATACTGTAGGATTATTAATATTTTTTTTTAATGCAGGACATTCATTAGTTAAACCTTGTAAATGACGATAGAAATTTGACAGTTGAAATTTTCCACGTCTAAATACTAATGTTGTCCATTTTTCACAGCAGCACTTTATATTACATTTTAATGTACCACTTGAATCATTTTGTAATGAAATAAAATAATCCTTGCCTTCAACTAAAGAAAATCGTTCATTATTATCTTTTGATTTGTTGTTCTTGCACCAGTTATTTAATGTATCAATTATATATGATTTATGTTCAGCAACTGATAAATTAGAAGATTTTGATGGTATAGTTTCTCGTGAGCTATCGGATACAACAGATGACGTAGGTTTTCTTATTGTTGATGATGTATCTGTAGTTATAGTTAACGATGATGATAATTGATTGCGTTTCGAAGATTTAACTAATCTTGCATCATCAACACATTTTTTCTTCAACAAACTAATGAGATATTCTATATTTCCTTTAACACCAGGTTGTATAATACATGTACCATCATCTTGCATATAACCATATTTATTTTTTAAATACATCGAGACTTTTGCTCTTCACGTTCATAATAGAATAAACATCATCTGTCATCAACAATGACTTCACACTATTAATACCTTGTAATTCGAGTAGAACAGCAGCAGCATGACCAGCCTCTTCCTTAACAAAATCAATAAAATTATCATCACGTAATGACATTATATTTGATGGCAATACAGATGTATCAATAAGAATATCTGTTTGAAACATGTTTGAATATATTATCAATTATCTATAAGGAAAAATATAATTATCTATAAAGAAAAACTTCTCTCCCAAATGACACATATTGAAAGGAAGAAAATATAATGGATATCATCTTTGAATCATGAGTCATAATCCAGTAAAAGAATTAGCCAATAGTTTCTGAAAAATTTGTCTCTATATATCGTGATTAACACTTGTTGATTTTTAGCGACATTCCATCTTTTACGATAATGGTTTTTTTCAGATTATCGGTATATGATTCATCACAGCTGTTTATCAACTAGAATTTTGTTAACTGTCATAACTCAGAGTCTTTGAACATATTCTACACTAACACTATTCAACTTATGTTTTCTATTTTTTCTAGATAAACAAAAGACTCGTTATTTTTCTTCTGATGGATGATACGATGACAGATAATGTGTTTTCTTTAAAAAACGATGAATTTTATGGTTTTATTCATAGATTAGTTGGTCAACACATAGTGGACATTTTAAAGTTTCAATCAATAACATCTACACAATCTTTAATTCGATATCCAAATATTTTTGATATATTTAATATGAAATGTTCAGAGCCTGATTTCTTGTCGATTAGAGAAAAGTCATGTTTCGAGCTTGAAGATGGTCAATTTATCGTAAAAGTCGGATTAATTAATAATTTAAATTATTTACTTGATTTTTTAAAGCAACAACAAAACAAAATAAGTGAAGATAGTTATATGGATGTAGATTCAAACTTAACATTCGATTTTATTAACAAACATCCATTGTTAAAAAACTTGGTTCATTGGTATCAGCGAATTGGAAGTGAAGGTGTTACTAATACAGACAAAAATGGTTTTTTAATAGATTTTATTAATACTATTACTAATAATTTCACAAAATCAAGCAATCATTTTCAATACAGTGACAAAATCAAGGACTTCGCTTTATGTTTATATATTTTAGGTGGAAAATTAACGTATGAATTTATTCGATTAAATATACCCGGCTCTTTACCAAGTTTAACAATGTTGACTAAATTAATTTTAAATTCAAATTTAAAAATTAGTGAAGCAGAATTTCGATTCGATCAGCTTCAAAAACATTTTGAGAATCTGAATCTTCAATATGCATTCGGTTCTGAGGATGCCACTGGTGTTATTAAAAAAATAAAATATGATTCAATAACAAATAAATTTATTGGATTTCCTACGCCACTTGAGCATGGGGTACCAATTAAAGAATATTATCCCACTGATTCATTGGATACATTGAAGTTATGGTTCAATTCAATTGATAAATCATCGTTATTAAATGTACATATGATTCAACCAGTACAATCAACGACTCAAAACACAATTCCAAGTCCTTTTTTACTATCAGCATATGGTATTGATAATACGGCTACAGCGAATGATATATTACAAAGATGGTGGCATATATTCAATCAGTGTTTACAAAGAAATATAAGAATTATTGGTTTTTCTACTGGTGAGAAAATAACTAAGTATTTTTAATTCAAATTTTATCAAAGAGTTACTGTTTTTTTTATAGATGCTGATGCTAAATATGTACGTGCTATGCGATTAATGAGTGGAGTTTTTGCATCTCTTCCAAATTTTCCAGTTCATCAACATCAACAAGCTTTTACAGTAAAATTAAAATCACGTTGGCCTTGGTTTTTTTTACGCGAACAACAACTATTATTATTTTTTCAAGATGCGACACATCTAGCTACGAAATGGCGTAATCGTTTATTATCGTCTACAGCTGAATTACGTCTTGGTGACCAATCGATATCGATCAATCATTTATATAGCATTATTGATAATGGAAAATTTACTAAAATTGATCATGGCTTGACGAAATCTGATATTAATCCTAAAGATCGTCAAAATTTTAGTTCTTGTGTAAAATTAACATCTGATGATCTATTTAAAATTTTAAAAGACAATGCTGATACTCATGGAACCTTGATTTATCTACAGATGTTAAAAATGATTATAATGGCTTATATTGATAAAAAAACAACGATTGCTGCGCGTGAGTATGCTTTTTTTTCATGTTGCTTGAGTAAGAGCGTCAAACTCTTCACTTCAGATGTGTCACATCTAATAAAACTTTATTTTAGGTCTTCGATCTTCTTGGTGCGTTGTATTTTTCTGTCGAATATGGTTAACATGGATCAAATTGAAAACATTCAATACAACACAATTCTCAGAAAAAAACAAAAGCAGATATTTTATCACTAGACCAGCGTATTTGTCCGTGGAAATAAATGCACATAATTTATTATATTTAATTTTACTTGTTCAACAAAAACAACTACCACCACAATCATTACATATTCATACTTTTAGCTCGCAAGCCTGTGAATCAATTTTTCGAAACACGCGCGCATTAAGTGGAGTCTATTCAACTATAGTCAACTTCACTGTACATGATTTTTTACGACGTGCTCAAAGATTGTCACTACTTAATGATATTAAATTCAAGCATTTAAATGATAGATCAGTTAATAATTTAGTATTTCCAGTTCATTACAAACATCGACATGATCATCAATCATTAGCTACACAAAGTCAAAGAGAGGTCGATCTAATAGATGTCGAACAAATCATTACTGAGGCTTATCATGAAGCAATTGATATGCTTAGTGGCTTAGAAATATTGAATTTACTGAACGATAAAAATGTTCTTGGCTTAAAACCATTAAGTGAATATGTATTTAAACAGTTAAATTCAAATTCAAAGATGTACGACTACTCATCTCAACTCAGCCATATGGATGATGGAGAATTTGAAATCGATGATGATGATGATGATGATGATAATGATGAAGATAATAGAACAGCAGCTGATCTTAATATTAATGATGGTTTTTCCTCAAATGATGATTACGATGATGAAGATGAACAAGATGATACGCGAAATTTAATAAATACAACAAAAGAAGAATTTTCGGGAATGAAAGTCCTTAATACGGTTCAGTCTCACATAGAAAATTCTTATTTTAAAGTTAAAATCAATGATGATACAAAATATATGCATAAACAAACTGCTTGTTGGCTATTAACCGGCGAAAAAAGTAAAATTTCAAACGACCGATTGCTTCGAGTACAGCAGACTAATAAAAAAAATTGATTCTTTTTTGTTTATGAAACACTTTCTTGTATTTTTTTAATAAAATAAGCAATATTTTGCTGACTTTGAAGTTTTAGAATAAATGAATGTGCTGAATAAGAATAAGAGAAAGATGGTGTATTTGTCTCTAAATCAAGACTATTTAATATTTCATCTAATAGTACACATGATAGAAAGAAAGAAAAAAATACCGGACTCAAATTTTTATAATGGATTTCTGAAGATAGACAAGAATTTTACCAGATTCTGTGACTCCACCTGACTCCACTTGACTCCACCTGACTCCACCTGACTCCACTTGACTCCACCTGACTCCACTTGACTCCACCTGACTCCACCTGACTCCACTTGACTCCACCTGACTCCACTTGACTCCACCTGACTCCACTTGACTCCAAGGGACTGGAGTCAGCTGTTTCCCCCTTGCATATTTGACTGTCGAATATTTTGCCCACTGTATATTCTTGCATTTCCGACTTTCATCAAGCGCATGCGCCGCAGTGACACCTAATTTTTCTGATTTTCTAAAAATTAGTCTGATTCGTACTGGTTATGGCGAATAATGCAGTTTTTTTAAATATTCGGTACTCTTATGAGAGGACACCCAATAGAGAGGATCGGAATTATTCACCCAATATACAATGTATCAGAATGTTTCTTAAAAAATCAGGGCCACTGTGACACATACAAACGCGTTTGCTATGTAAAGCAAATTGGCATTGAACTATTCATCCACTATAAGATGTAGCATGAAGTTTGGACTGGAGATTTCTGAGAAATCAACAACTCGTAGAAAATGTATAATCATTTATATGAATGAGCATGAAACGAAACATGTCTCCATTAACATTATTTTCAGTCTACTATATTGAATTAGTATCCTTTCTTTATCAATGTACATAGAAGAATGATGTTTTTATCACTTAATTGATTGAAGTCGACAGTAAAACAAAAACTAGATACTTCCGAAACTCTTCACTACGAAAACCATATCGATTTACATCAATTCATTTCTAAACAACGCTGACAGTAGTTCTTCTGGCTATTCTCGTTTTAAGTACCATGACATATGAACAAAAGTCAAGGTNAGGGTCCAAAAAATGTCCACTTTACCTAAAGTCCTCTATGAATATGTGGGACTTTACATATCTTATGAAATGTCACGTATATCAGTAGTGATAGGAAGAGCAAAATATAAATGCTCCACTAGCGGATATTTCTATATTCCAGCGGACTTTTCTATTCTCTTCAGGACTTTTCTTTTTACATGATTTTATTTATCGAGGTGAATATAAGAACATTTGAATAGATTTAAATCGAAGAAATAATCTATTGTATATATATGATGGACAAGAGGATGCTTCTTTCTGCCAGCGGACTTTTCTATTCTTTTCAGGATTTTTCTTTTCACATGATTTTATTTGTCGAGATGAATATAAAAACATTTCGATTTATTATATTCACCTATTTCTTTTTCTTCCCTTCATTTTCACATTCAACATGAAGTTGAGTCAATCTATATGCTTATTCGATTTATTATATTTACCTATTTCTTTTTCTTGCCTTCATTTTCGTATTATATATGAAGTTAAGTGAAACTTTTTTTGTAATTCATGCATTTTCGATAAGACAAATAAGTTTTTTTTCTTTTGACTTCTATTTAAAAATATAAAATTGAATATTTAGTTGTCTATGGACATCTATTTTATGAAAATGATACAATCTTTTTTTTTGTTCTCATGAAATAAGTACGTAATATTATTTTTTCGGAATATGTTTTACATCTATATCATGACTTTTTATTTCTTTGTTTCATTTTATTCTTGTTTTTATTTAAAATAAATGATTATATGTCAAATCATTTGTTATCTATTTCTATAGATGTCATTCAATTATATTTTTATCTTAATATTCTTTTATTTTCATAGATAGATAAAATAGTCGAATGAAACGAATTGTGCTCGAAAAGTCCTTGTGTTAAAAGAAAAGTGACGCATGAAGGTAGTAAATTCCACCTAAAGCCCGCTAAGTAAAAAAAGTTCCGCTGAAAAATAGAAAAGTCCTCTTACAAACAATAATGATAATTCACTGAAAAGAGAAAAGTCCTTCCGTTAAAAAAAGTGACGCATGAAGATAGTAAAGTCCATCTAAAGTCCGCTGAGTAAAAAGAAAGTTCCGCTGCATAATAGAAAAGCCCTCTTATAAAAAGTATTGATAATCCATTGAATAGAGAAAAGTCCTTCTGTTAAGAGAAAAGTGACTCATGAAAATAGTACAGTCCCCTAAAGTCCGCTGAGAAATAGAAAAGTTGGATATGCTATCAGCCTGTACTATATCGAATCTATTAGTGAATGCTACTTTCTTCAGAGGACTTGTATAACTATATTTTTTTTCTTTTTCTTTTACTCTTTGTATTTCAATATATGGCTAGGGAATTCATAGAATGACTAATAAAAAGGATGATGGCTTATCTTCTTTGTATATCTAATGTACTAGCGGATATTTACTTCTTCATAGGACCTTTCAATTCTACTGGTTCTTTTTTTCTTGTTCTTCATTGTATCTATTGAGAAATAGACAAAACATATTCAACAATTGTCAACAAGATGATTGCACATAGTTTTCATATATCTAGTATGCTAATGGATATTTGTTTCTCCAACGGACTTTTCTGTAGCTGTTTTTTTTTACGTTTATCAATTTAAACATGCAGTTATGGAATACATAAAATGACTATAAATAAGATGAGTGAGAATATATTTTTTTTCATCAAATGTGACGCCGATAGTTTGTTATTTTATCGGACTTTTGTGCAGCTATTAGTGTTTTTCTTTCTTTATTTTATCTTTTTAAACTTGCAGTTGTAAAATTCATAGAACTAATATAAATAAGATGACGGTTTATTTTCTTGGTATAACTAGTGCATTTGTGGATATTACTTTATTCAGTGGACTTTTGTAGAAATGGTAGTATTTTTCTCTTTTTATTTTACCTATTTCAGCATAAATATATGAAAAAATAAAATGATTAATATCCATGTCAAAAAAGAAAAATGATGGGTATTTTTTGAATACGTTTTGATAGAAACTAGGTAGAGAAATGCGGTTTTCACCGTTTAAAAGAGGAGATGAAACTACATCGAATGGTTTATATCAGATTTTTCTGAAAAGTTATCTCAGAGTCTCTCACCAATTTTTTCAAAAATCTTGTCTTTTGAATAAGTTTATAAGGTGCATGTTTTCGTTGAAAAATGAAAAAAAGGTCAATTTTCTATGAAAAATCTGTCGATAACATGCAGTAAAATGTGCATAACTCATGATTGGCTACAACTTATAACATAGGACTTACATATTTTATAGAGCTTCAGTTAACGGTGCTAGTTCACTCCTGAAAATTGAGATCGTAAAACTTTTACGTTAGACAATCTTTTGTGTTTAGCAAACTTGATAGTAGACTCTGAGAAAACTTATTCAAGAAAAACTGATATAGACGGTTCGACGCAGTTTCATTTCCTCTTTTAAACGATGAAAGTTGCATCTCTCTACATAGTTTCTATCAAAAGTTATTCAAAAAATACTCA
>CAJNSZ010000200.1:94809-108684 GCA_905329745.1 Rotaria sp. Silwood2
GATTCCGTCTCGGACACAATTCCGGAATTCCGTGATGGAATCACACCATCTCTCCTCACCCTCACTTGTTGTCTTGTGTTGCAAAGTTATACCCTTCCAAAGACGACCGAATTCCGTGAAATACGGAATCAGTGGGAATTGGACGGAATTCCTAGCGATTCCGCCTCGGACACAATTTCGGAATTAGTTGGAGGAGTTCCAGAATTAGTTAAAGAAATTCCGAAATTACTTGGAGGAATTTCGGAATTAGGTTGGAGGGATTCCGGAATTGGTGGAACTGATTCCGCGGGCGGAACTGGTTCCGGAATCTGCAACATTGCGGAATAGGATGACTGCTCAGTTGAAGACATTCTTCCATCTAATACTTGACTTTTTAGATTTTCTATCATGCTTATATTATTTTTTTTCTATATATGTGTATTTCTAAGCTTCATTTCAAAAATATTTTTCCGCTCTTTCTGATACTCAAGGTAGTCTGTACTTAGACAATATAAAATGTAATTAACGGACGTATATGTACGGAATGTAAGGGGTGCGAGTGTGTATGTGGTTGCGGGTGAGGCGTAGGTCTTCGTCTTGATGTCGGTCTGGATTTGTATCTTGTTTTAAACCACATTTAGCCCACACCCTTTTCTGATTGAACATAGTCACAAATCATTTGAAGAATTTCGGTTAACATTGTCAAAAGATGTAGAAACATGATAGGATGATGATTTTCTTAAAGGGCAATATGATAATGGTACGGACAGTTTATTTCTTAAATATGCTGAAGATCCTATCAAAGTAGTAAGTGCACTTCAACATGCTGTTATGAATAGAAATCCTTATATTTAGTATCAACCAGGTTGACAATCCAGTCTTATTTTTTCCATGCACTTTCTATGATACTTGCTTGGTGTGTCAATCTGATTCTGACTAAATCCGTCAAGCCAAGTATTCTTGCTGCAAATGTTTACAAACAATCAAAAAACTGAAGTATTTTTATATCTAATAATACCGATAAAAGGAGTGTATTTTTTTAATTCCTAAAATAAACTTTCCGAAATAACGTCTAAATTTATTTATCGTATAATAAGAAAGAAAATTTCTTCGCTGAACATCAAAATGTGAACTTAGCTGAAAATATTCACATGAGACAATGTAATACAAAAAGAGTTATAGATAGGAAGGATTGACATTAGGACAGAGACGAATTAACTACAAACATAAATCATTATATAGTTGATTTAATATTTTCGTGCAAAACACAAGTCAAATTTTTATCATTTACAATAATCATTTAATATGAAACATAAAGCAACACTAATCTTCATCAGTTAAAAATCTTGTATTATTGATAATCAATGTTATGCATCGATTGGTAAATTATTCTTGTCAAAGAAAGATTTTATTTTTAATCAAGTAATATTAATGATATGATTTTCAAAGTCTTCACTGTTCCATTATTAGAAATTTCAATTTATACGCCATATATTTTTTCACAGGACGATTTTAATTGTCTTATATACTTAAATGGGGTCGTAGGGTGTTGTCCCTTTGATATTATGAGTATATTTTTCTGTCCGAGTCTCGTGAAGAGGTCATTTTATATACATCAAATACTACTTTGAAATTCCTTTTTTTGTAACTAGATATTACCTTTAGTATTAATAACTTGAAGATAAATTATAATAATATAACATAACAAAATGAATAATATTTTATACGCTGTGCTGTTTCTCTTTCCCAAGCAGTCATTTGATGGGTATTTCGAGGTATCGATTTGAACTATCCGATGGGTTGATAAAATTAAGAATTGTTCACCCATCGTCGTCCCCTCGACCTATCGGAAAATGGCACTCCGACTTATCGAGATGGCACTTCGATGTCCATCGAAGGACCTTTCTCGATGAGTTTCGATGGGCCCGATTCGCAGTGCATCGCGAGGGGTCGATATTCCGAGTACTCGAGCGTTTTTCTAAAATTTCAAAAAAATTTCGCTCCCTGCATCTGATTTTTTTCGAGTACTCGATACCTATCGGATATTTTCGCGGAAGTGGAGATTCGAACATATGTACTTACGGATACAAAGTCTGCATAGATCAGATGATCTAAACATAACGTTTTAAATTTAGATAAATCTACGTATCATCATGAAATATGTTTGACTTCTATATTTTTTTCTATTTGCTTTAAATATATATTTAATTAGTTTTTTTCAAAAGCAACTCGTAAATACTGCCATCGCTGATCTTAAATTAAAGCGATTTTATCTGTTATCAGTTTCATTGTATTAAATAAAAAATTTATGCTAAAGCATAAATTACATTGCAATTAATTAGATTATTTTAAAAAAGGAATAAAAAAATATTGAACTAAAATTAGACTAGCTTGACTTATCTAACTCTACTAAGGTTGTAATATTCAACTATCTCAGTAATTTCGACGAGTAAAAAATAAACGATAGTTTTAAATGATCCCATGAACTTTCTTTGTCAACGAGTAATCGAAAATCAGAGATAGTCAAAAGCTCAGAAAATTTGGGGCGTTATGAAAGTAAATTCATTATGATTATTTTTTTCTGAGGATTTTCGAGCGGTCGAAATATGTTCAAGTAGTCAAAAATAAATGTACGATGGAAAACTGCTTCAGAGGGCTCGAAATTCGATGGGCATTGAGGGGTTCAAAATTCGAACAGAACGAGAAAAATATATATATTCAAGTTTCGACCACTTGCCGCGTCCATCGTTGGCTTTTCAGGATCTGCTTGAGTGTAAACAATGTACTTCTTCATTCAGATGTTGAACTACTTATTATAAATATTTTGTTAGATTTTTCATAATTTACATGTATATATGAGTCATTTCATGTAAGCTACGGTCGAGAAGGTGTGGATATGGTGTGGGTACGCATGTCGGATATGTGTGCGGAGTCTCTAGGAAAAATTGTTGATTTTTTCGAGCTAGATTCTTAAAGGATCCAGTCAAGATCCTTCCAGAATTTACTCGTTTTTCCTGAGGAAACAGCTAAGTTTTGAAGGAAGTGTGTAACCACGAAATTACAAGAGCCTGATAGGATTCGAAACAAGCTTACATCAAGATCTTGAGCAGATTTCCATTGTCATTGATCTTATAATAAATTATAAAATAAGATGTAGTTGTGAACAACAGTTCTACTTATGTTAAATCACAATCACAGCCACTGATATATCCTCTGGTTGGCTTTATGTTGAGACCTTGATCAGTTTTAGCTGCAATAGTTGACTGGATCTTAATACCAAGACGACGAAGAATCCTTAGCAGGACCATGATTGAAAACTTGAAGGATCCTGCATTCATCATGTACAAACAAATCTGGCCAGGAACGTGAAGAAATTCTGAACAGGATCTTGTGTAACCTTGAGTAAGCCTGAAAACAGAAATTATCACGAATTGAGTCAGGGTCCTGACAAATCCTTCCAAGTTTTCTCAAAGAATGAACAGGATTTAGATTAGAGACTCTTCAACGACACCCAGACCGAGATTCACACCCATTAATAATTGCCTAAAATCAATTTTGATTTTAACCAGAAATCAGTATATCTTATTATATATCGTTTTGAAAATTTTGTACGTTCGAAACAAATAAGTGTAGCAGCTCGATTTGATGATTATTTTTACTACATACATCAACTTCGATTATATCACCTGATCCACTTCATTTTATATGCAGCTCAAATAGGCATTCACATTCCTGGTCAATGAGTCGATTTCGGTATAGAGAGACGAAGCTCATACTGGCGATCCGTCCCATTTCTGTGCCACGGCACACATTCAGATGCTTCTCGATACATTGCTAGGGAATCTGCTAAAACATTTGGCATAAAGACCAGCAACTAGAGCTTATCAAGTTCGTATTCTGGTCTAAGTCGTTTTATTAAGGT
Organism: Rotaria sp. Silwood2; assembly: GCA_905329745.1. Taxonomy (NCBI): domain Eukaryota; kingdom Metazoa; phylum Rotifera; class Eurotatoria; order Philodinida; family Philodinidae; genus Rotaria; species Rotaria sp. Silwood2. The sequence goes on from CAJNSZ010000200.1 coordinate 98,711, forward strand.
CCAAAATTAAAAATCGGCAAGAATCCATCTCTGATAGCGGTAGCGTAGTGAATGAGTTAGGTGGTTGTCGATAGATATTTTCACATATCTTTATATATCGTTCATTTTTATTGACACAAGATAGAAATAAGAGTATATAAAAAGTTAAAATAGTGCAGATAAAAGAAAATGATAATAATAATGAAGAAGGAAAAAAATCAATCAAACAAGGGCAAAAATCGGCATGCGGTAAAAATAAATATTATGATTATTTATTAGTTGTTGTTGATTTTCCATTGACAAGTAATGGTAAATCTACAGCTGGTGCTGACGAACGTTTAAGCAATGAACTTGATAGACCAGCATAATTTTCACGTCTTATTTTAATAATTTCTTGTGCTGTTACACCTGTAAATACTGTTGATGTTATTTATTTTTTAATAGGTTGTGAAACTTGATTAACATTTGATGCTTGCTCAAATGCGTTCAGCAATACTTGGACCATCTGATGGAATTGTTGTTCTTGGTGGTGGCATACGTTCATTAACTTGATCAAGTATTTTTACTTTTGAAAAATGTTCTTTTGCTGATGCTGTGTTTTCACGAAGAATTGAAGCTGCAACTTCAGCTTCATCTTTTATCTCTTTATCTAATTCTGTAATACTATGTAATGGTGTTAAACCATGTAGTGTAACGGCATTTTCATTTAATTCACGTAATTTTTTATAAGTTTTAGCAACTTTACCAACAGCACGTATTTTTGAACGTATTTGTTCTTTACGTTGTTCTATTTGATTATGTTCAATTAATGAGTAAAAATGTTCATCATATTCAGTTAATTCTTCATCTGTACATATATTAAGAATTTGTAAAAGTAAATCATTGATTTTTTCACAAATAAATGGTAATGACCATTTAAATATATTCATAAAATTTGGTAAACAATATGGATGTGGTGAACAATTAAATTGATGAATATTAACAATATTATTTTCATATTTCATAATAGCTGCTTTATTTTGATAAACATCACAATAATTAGGTGCTGAGAATAGTGTTATTAATGATGGAAAATTAGTATCAGCTGATTTTTTATACATACGATACCCCATATCTTGTGCTTCATGAGCACGTATTACTGAAAGTATCTGATTACGTACTAAAAATTCATTAATAGCAGCATAAGTATAAAAATAAGAACAACCACGTGCTGCATTAGGAAGATATAATGATCCTGATGAAGTAGCTATTGCCGATGATAATTTTACTGGTACATTCATGCGAGGAGTTGCAACTAATGTTAATGATCCTTCTTCATTTCCATAATCTTCAGTTGGATCGGACCATAGTAGATCACACATTGCACCGTAGGCTGGTGGTTCACGAAATCGATCCAACTAGAAAAATAAAAAACAAGATTGAATTATTTACAATGAAACAGTCTCAATAGTTGAACAGGATACACATCAATAGTTGAGTCCCCAACATAGAGAATGCACCATATGTTCACAATCAACCTGTTTGGCAATCCAGCTAATAATATCTCAGCCATAATCGAATTAGAATGTTGTTCTATCTTAAGACTTTTGATAGATTTATATGAGTTGAACTCTTAAAATTTGATTATGTATGAGAGACAGCTAGCTGAAATACCGAAAGACAAAATGTGTTGCTAGTGAATATATGGATGAATAATTATAACACTTGATCCTTGCTCTTGATTTAGAAGCATGAGAGAATTGCTTCAAAAGACTAGAAGAATTATTCAATTTTCAATGTTAATAATTGTTCGTATAGTTAAACTGAAATTACATTACATTCTCAATGTTAGACTCAAGTATTGGGAGGCTCAATTGTCATGTCATTATATGATATAGTATCTATTTAAAGATACTCCAATTTAGCCATGTGATATTCTTCGGAGTTGTGTGGGAAGCTTAAGAAAACTACGTCAAATCAACTTTCTACCCAGAGTAATATACGACTCTTAAACTTTACGAAAATACGTAGACTGGATAGTAAGGTTACTGACAGCAACTGTACTTTGCTAGAATGTATCGATAATCAATATATTTTACCTGTTTGATATCATCTAAAGTATGAATTTCTGGTGAAAGACCACCATGCACACATAAAAATTGATTATTCATCACAGCAGCTAATGGAAGACAATCAAATGCTTCCATACAAATATCATAAACTTTTTCTGTATATTTGACAAGACATTCCTGTTTGAAGCTAAATAAAAAATAAAATCAAGATTTTCTTATAATTATCAAAGAAAAATTTTCTTACGTAAAATGATCCGTTAAATGTCGACATTCATGATTTCCTCTGAGTAAAAAAAATGTTTGAGGATAATGAATTTTCAGTGACCATAAATAAAGTACACTAAATAAAAGAAATATCTTCAAATGAAATTAAAACAAACAATAATATGAAACCATTCTATTCCAAAATCGCCTCGATCAACATAATCACCAAGAAATAAATAACGGGTATGAGATGGAGAACCACCAACTTCAAATAATCTATCACAAGAAAAATAAGCATTCAATAATAATCAAAAATAATATTTACTTACTTCACTAAATCATAAAATTGTCCATGAATATCACCACAAATAGTTAATGGTGCATCGATATTTAATAATGTTGGCTCTTCGTGTAAAAGAGCAGAACCTGATTGATCAAAATGAAATATTGAATATTAATCAAAAACAGAACTCATTAGATCATAATCTGCAAGTTTTATGAAGCGTACGTAAATCCGGATCTGACAATAATTATCTGACCGATCTCACATTAATAAAATATTGCATTCGCTGGGCTGTAACTTATAGTTCTTTTTTAGAAATCCTCGGATATAAATAATAAAAGATTCATCTTTTAAACTTATGTTTTAAAATTGAATCAGAATTTCGGTGGATCACACAAATGGAGGCAGCAAGGCGTGAGAATTATAGGTGAATAAAGCTTAACGGTCTTAAACAGAAAGATTTCAGCTGACATTCGTACATGATGGATTAATAAATAATTCAGTTTAGTCGGTAAGCATAACTGATACTAATTAAAAACTAACTCAATAGGTTGTTTTCTTGAATATTTGTATTTACTCGAAGAAAATAAATCTTCTTACCGGCTTCGATAATTCGAAGTGCAGCTTGTTCAGTAAGACGACCTTCAAGTAAAATATGTTGTTTAAGTACGTCTAAATTAGGTTTATCTTTTGAATTCGATGGATTAGAAAATAAATCTTCAATATCAAGACGATGTACGGGTGGTTCTGAAACTGTCGTACAAACTCTTTCTTTTGTACTATATTTTGGTCTTGTTGCTGTTGATGAAGACGATGATGAGTCAGTATCACGAGGTTTCTCTTTACTCGTCATTGAGAAACTTTTATTTTGATCATTCTATAATTAAAAAACAAAAAAGATAAAAATCTACATCATCATAATGTGATCATTCTTTATTTATTTTACTTTCCGGGATAATACTGATTTATACACATAGGATAATAGAGACGATTATATAGTATTAGGAAAAATCTTATTGTAGTCTTTTACATATAAGAGTATACCTAACGGGTGAGGCAAAAGTTTTGCATTAATTTTGTTTTTCACTAGTGCTTCACAACGGGTCATTATTTTTACATCATTTTTTTAGTATTAGAAAGAGCAATATCTGAACTATAGAAAAACATTTAATGGCAGATTGACAAAAGCTCTTTGATGTCACCTTTGTCTAAGTTTCCCACAAACGTTCGATATCGTTCCGTGCGACATTTTATCGAATAATTTTCGATTATTCAAAGCTACCGAGCTCGAGTTTTCACCATTCGAAAGAGTGATTACTGAACTGTCTATGTATATAATATTCTTCGACTGCAGTGAATATTATACAGATAGACACTGCAGCGATCGCCTTTTTCAATGGTGAAAATCCGAGCTGCATATCTCTGAACAACATAAAGTTATTCAAAAAATAGTGAAAGTGAAAAAAAAACTTAATACAAAACTTTTGTCTCACCCATTATATATGCAGACTTCTTTGTATGTTGTTCCCTATTATACAGTAAGCCTATGGAACTATTCGTTAACGGCATGATCAAATGTTGATATCCATTCCTTGCTTAACGTTCACAAATCAAGTACTCTTGCAGTGATCCAGAGAAGTTATTCTTTTTGACAAGAAAAAGCATAGAACTGGACTGGAGAGTTATGAATTGTATGGACATTTTTCATTTATCAGTTTTACGTAGAATTGCTTATCATCTTGTACATTGTGTGGATTAAGATAATGGAATGGCTATTTTTCTGTATTTTTACTCACCAGACGCTCTACCCAACAAGGTATAAAGTTAAATATATTGAATCTACGCTCAGCGAGATCGATGAGGTTTATCCCATGGAAGTTTCCTGCATGCAATGTTTGAAAAAGATAAAAATAAAAATGTTCACACTGAATTGCTTTTGGATAAAGATTTTAGATTTATTTTCTTTGTTGAGGGACGACGAGAAAAATAGCTGTTTCACTATCTTCATCCATTCTAAAGATGCAATATTCTTCGGAACTGATGTATTAAATCGTATGAAACTAGGGTGAAACTCACGGTTTAATTTTGAATTTCTTTATATACATATATGTAGTATATTTTGTGTCCAACTACATGTATGACAGTGTTCAACTCAAAGGAACTGATGAATAGTTCCAGCTCGACGATCTGAATTGATGCTGTTCTAGCCCTTTCTCCAGCTGTCATGTCTTGTCCTTTATTTTTAAAGGAGAACGGAGAATATCATTGGTATAAAATCTGTCAAGATACGTTGTTTCCAAATTTCAAGGAAATCAGTATGCTTTTCAGTTTATCAGTCATATTGACTAAATGATTATCGAACTGTCTTTATATGTTTATACTCATCGGTGATGCGGAAAAGGCGCAAGAAGAGAATACACATTTGTTGTCGATATTGTCTACATCGCTATATGAGTTATATTGTTGAGAACCAAATGTATGGTATAACGTTTACAAGAGAAGAAAGCAGAACACATCGTTGCGAGTAGTTATATATTCATATATACTCGTTTCCTCATACAATCCGCATTGTCTCTCTGAATTGTTTTACATTGTATGCACAGAAGGATATAATTATAAACATAGATCTGCTTCAGTCCTTTTTATTCTTTGATACAAGAAAAAATGATTAGTAAGCGAATACTAACATATAATTTTTTCTGTTTCGGCTATTAAAATTTTTGCCTGAAATAAAAGTATTGAGATACTTGATATTTTTCATTGTATTGGATTTATTTGATTCATTTGATCATTTTTATGATCGATTTGCCAAATTATTTCGATCAATTCTATTGGATTTGAATTTGGAAAATGTATCGGAGTCTAGATTTGAGCAGTTCTGTATGAAAACACGAAAAAATCCGCTGATCAAAGTACAAATACATTCCATTCATTTATCTGATGCATATTTAACAAACATGGCATATAAAAATAATGTGTCAGATGATATCTCGTTGACTAAATTAGAATGATTCACTATCCTAAGTTTACTTGATGAAATTCCAACTTCAACACGAACATCGTTGATGAAAAGTTTAACACTTTCTTCTGACAACTTAGTGCAAGCGCTGAATATCTTTGAATATGCACCAAGGTTAATAAATTTCACTTTAGGCTAAATTACATGGGACTCGAAAGAGATGATCACATCGAGCCATCCCACGAATTCGGTAATATCTCTAGCACGATTTAATCTCGGTGATTACGAAGATAACTTTCAATTAATGGATATTATCTTCAAATGCATACATAATCTGAAAGTGTTCAGTCTTATCGTTAATGATGGCAAACAGCTGATCGATGGCAATATTTAATCATATCATAGTTAACACATTTACCTATTTTTAAGTATCAGTTTCCTTTTACTTGAGCAGGCAATGACGATATTCATGATATTCTTCTTCCATGTGAACAATTCCATGGTGATTTTTGGCAATAACAACATCAATGAAATGCTTGATGAGAAATCTCGACATCTTCGATAAAGATTCATACTACTTTTGTGGAACTCACATATATTTTTGAAGAAAATAGTGAGTGTAAGTTTTAAGTTCGAGTTTTTGCGCCCAACCCCCCCCCATTACAGACCTTCAGAATCAATAATAAAAGGTGTTTAATTTTTTCGAGTTTTGTTTTGGAAAATTGATTCAGTTATAATTTTGAAAAATAATGAATATCCTTATTTGTGACTTGATTAATATATATGATAGTGTGTAAGGTCTGATGTAGATATCATAGGTATGTAAAACACACTTATTTGTTAATCAGTTCAATGATTATAATACTAAGAATGATAAATTAAGAAAAACGAATTAAAAAAAATAAAAAAATAATGAGCGAATAGCAACAATGCAAATAAAAAATAGGGCGCTCATAGAAAAAAGTTTAAAAAACATTCTGTTCGACATTAGAGAGATTCTTACTCTTGCGATTGATTTTCCTGCAAAACAACTATAGTCTAAGAGAGATTTTTCAGTTTACGCATTTTGTATCAGTTGAATGAGGCTAGGGAGCATATGTGAGTTCCACATTTCAGCCCCAAAGGGGCTGCGCTAACAAGATTTTCATACAAAATTGTTCATAATCTCCATATTTACAATTTTCAGCTTTATCGCACAGTTTATCTCCAGGAATGCATAGGTATAGAAAGTTATTCTCGCAGTAAAATCGTTTGAAAACTGTACTGTCATACGGAAAATAACATTTAAGTTCATCAATACCACCAAGACAATCAATTATGCCGTCATTTTCTTTCGTAACGGATAAACACATGTATTGATTTGTATGAGGTGAAACACATATGTGATCATCTGAAGAACAATTTAATGTTACAGATAAATAACAACCAATTTCATCTCGGTCATCGGAACAATACCAAATATCATCGCAACGTTCATCTTTAACGAGGGATGGATGAATGTATTCGTTTAATATTTCACATTTGAAATAATTTTTAAAAGATTTTGCCAAATTAGCGTCATTGACGTGCATCATATCTTCATCATCCATTCCAAGGCAATCAAATTTCACGTCCATGAGACAATTTGGTGAGATACATTTAGACGAATTAACACAATAGGACATATCTAGTCTATTACAAATTACAGAAGTATAGTTAATAATTATATTATTTACCATTACATATATGTTAATAGTTGGGTTAAAGGTAGAAAGTATTTCTGTTCTCATGTAGATGACATTTCCGAAGATACGGGGATATTAAGGGCACAAGTTTTCTTATTGAATAAAACATTTGACATATCAATAAAATATTTATCATAACGAGAATGACTATAACATACATTATTTGATTGTTTCACACTACCAGATCTTCTTTTCTATGTGCTATGTAAATCTCACCAAAAACGAGTTGAACATTCGGAATGTAAAACATATCTTGACATGTAGTTTAAATAATCTCGAGACATTTTGGTTTTTCACAAATCTTACTAGAGAATGGCTCTTCTGGATCTGGTATGTTTAACATACATTTAAAAGTTGATCCGCAATGTTCTGGTATAGATTCATCTTTGTTTGAATAGATCGGCTTGAAGAGTAAATATTTGAGGTTTTCCTCACAAGAACTTGGCAGAAATTGACGTTTACATGTTCTTTCTTCACATTGAAATGATGCTGTATCTGTATTGCATTGACTACTAGCGTTATCCGTTATTTGAACTTCATCAGAACTATCCATACAATCAGGACTGTTAGAATCATCTAGAAAAAAATGACTGTGGTATACATTGTCCATTAATACATCGATATTCATCATCATTACATTGATTAATTTCAAGTAGCCAACAATGTTCTTCGTCAAAATGACCGTCAAGACAATCCACCACTCCATCACATACTTCATTCCAATCTAAACATGCTGAAAAAGGACCACAATCACATTGCAAATGAGTAGAACAAGTAAAATTAGTTGGATTATATTCATATGTATGATAAAAATCATGAATAAATTCAAATAAAGTTGAATGATCTTGATGATAATACATATTTTCATATTAACACATAGAACCAAATCTTGGTAATGTACAATTATAGAAAATTTGTGGTTCGAGCGATTTATCATTAGATGTTGATATTTGATTAAAATAGAATTAATAATGTTCAATAAGATCTATTGGTGTTGACCAAAGGTATAATTGTCGACTAGTAATATTCTGCTTTGAAAGTTCAGCAAAAGTTAATTTTGGAAAGAGAACATTATTGTTCTCTGTGTGAAATTTCGATGGTAAGTCATTCGTACAAAAGGAAATAATTTCACGAGTAATATTTGCGCGATCCATAGAAGCAAGAACACGTAAACAATGATGCTGTAATACATTGCTATTGTCACTTTCGCTTTTCCAATTCGTATAATGAAGATTGATTTGCGGTGCAACAAAAAGGACATGTAAGAGAATAAAATTGTACAAAAATCTTACACTAAACATCATCTACTGCTGAATATAATGAAAAAATATCTATATTATGGACTATTTATAGTATTCATATATTTGTTTCTTATCATTTTTTTTTCTTTTTCTCATTTTTTAACGTTGTCAAAACATATAAACAAAATCGTGTGTGAGTACCTGATTGACGTCATTGCTACGCATGTAATTTCTAATAAAAATTTGAATAGTTATAATACATGATATTCTTTCCTTAACACTATTTATTGAAGTTTTATCTGCAACAGCTAATGATATCAAATAACACGGAATATATACAATGATTAAAAAAAAATATTCTCGAGGAATTCATCTAAACGACGTTCATGAAAACACAGATTATTAGAATAGATAACCAACAACAACGATAGGCGAATAGATATTCAAAAATAATGGTACCTAACGTTTTTGTTTTTGAAGTAAGAACCTCTCAAAATTTCACTATTGTTAATAGAAAAGAACCATTTGTTTGATGATAAACAGAGAACTAGGAGACAAAATAATCTTCGTTTATCAACAACAATTATTTCATTTACATATTGATGAGCAAATCTATGAAATAATAATAGTATTTTATAATATCGAGTCTTTTTATGCTTTCGAAAATGGTGCCTAATAACAATATTTATCAACTCTTGTTAAAATTTTCTTCGTATCGAAAGATTTCGAAATGATATCGATATTATTAAAAGATTTTTCAACTCTGATTCAATCCCAAGCTATTATCAATCGATAAATCTTTTCAATTTCCATTTACCATACTCAGTACGAAGAAATTCTATCAAAAAAAACTTGAAATATTATTCATCTATGTGCAAATGCTACTCATTTAGTAATGCAAAACATAATTTAGAAATACAATAAGTAGATGCTTTTATAAAAAAATAGTATTTCTATTTGGTTCGACTTGTTATTCTCTACGTATATAGTATCTTTAAAAGAACCATCGACTTCTTAACTGGAGTTCAACTCAATATTGTTTTTTTTTAAGCAACTCTTTCGTTGGTTAGTTATTACAAATCGATTCACAGCTAATGTTTTCCAGTTTCAATGTAAAAAAATGTTAGTTCGTTTTTATCTTACGATCTCGATTAAAACCATTTTACAAAAATTGAGTTCTCTTGATCTATGAAACATTTACAAAAATATTTTACATCAACTTAAAATATATCTATTGTAGACTTGATATCAATAGTCTGAAACTAGATGTTAAAATAAAAACAGTTTTTTCCTCATATTACTGAATAAAATTTGTTAAATGCCTTGAATTTAAGAGTTGAATTTTATAATTTTTTTTCTGTTTTCTAGTTTTGTTTCTTGTTGACTAAAAGAAAGAAGTAAAGTAGTTCGTTAAATATGATCTTTTGTAGACTTGCTTGACGGTAAACAAATAGAGTGTGGGTGTGTGGGTGTGGGTGTGGCGTGTGGCGAGGGGGGGGGTGGGGTGTGAGTGGACGAGTTGGTGGGTATTAG
>CAJNSZ010000200.1:113358-166579 GCA_905329745.1 Rotaria sp. Silwood2
CCCCCACCCCCCCCCCCACACCCCACACCCACACCCAATTATGCGTTGCAACGATTTTTCATCGAATAGACTCATTACAATGGCTAATTTTTTTCTCTTGAGATTAAATAAATGGCGATGAATACAAAATAATTGGTTATTTCAAGAAGAACAGGTTTTATTGCTATTTTATTCGCGTGCGCGATTAGAAGGCCATACAAGCACTGACCAGGCTCATATACACATGAAGTAAACGTGAGAATATGCGGTTATGTGCAACGGACACCAATATGATTCCGGGCCGAGTTTTTAGGATCAATCAGGAAGGTCTATAGAAAATTAGGCTTATACGAGGGATGTCAGATGAATTTGACTCACTCATTCACCTTATTAAATAGGGTGTGGATGTAGACAAAACCCATACTCACATCCTTGAAATTAATTCTAATGGAAAAGTGGAAATAAGAAAACAGCATTTTTTGCACATGGTGCTAGCGTGTGAGGCTTGCAAGAAGTCATACACCGACCCTTTCTTTTTACTTTGTCTACCACTCAAAAGTACATGTCCTTGAAAATAGTGGGCATCAGCCACTTTATCTTTATATGATACTACTTCAAATATTAAAAGAACTACAGATCATTTATCAACTGATATTCTTATATTTTTCATACAGCTGAAAGCTTTTGTTTTTTATTATAAATTTTTTCGCCTGTTTTTCGTTCTACCAAGTTTTTAGACCCGAAAAACACAGCTATCTGTCATAACATTACATAATTACCATATTCCTTGTTCGAGATTTGACACATTTTATTGATAGAGTCGAAGGAGCTCAGCTCTTTGGTAACCGTTTAGGAAGTTACCTATCTAACGAGCAGTAATCTTTTTCAGCTTCGTTTAATGATAGTGCCACTTATATTGGTTTTCATTTGTATTTCATCAGTAGTACATTGATAATCGTCAGTAATAAGGCATCGAACTTCATCATTGTTTTCAGATGCTGTCTCGGTTACAGGTTGATCAAGTTATCATTGATCTTCGATCTCTTCTCGATCTTTACGAAAGAATTTTGAATATCTGGCAAATATATTGTAAGATGTAGTCTGATCGTCGAAAACAGAATATATAGAGTGTTGCAGAAATAATCCATGAAAAAGAGAATAGTATATTTCCAAGTTTTTATTTATATATTAGTAGCTTATTAGCAGACTTGAAATCTATCATCGTCTACTTCAATACAGAAGTCGATCTTTTTCAGTGAAATATATCATTCATCAATCCCAAAAAACACAACGGTCTCCGAACATCTATTGACAAGTCCTATTTTATCGTGTTTTTTTCTGCTGATCAATGCGGTAAAAAAAAACTTTTTTTCGATTTTCTTTCTCATTTCTTGAATGAAAATAGCAAAAAAAGTTCAACAAAATAATTAGCAGGAAAAGCTCAATACAATATGTCTTGTCAATAAGTTTTCAGAGAGCTGTATGTTTTCTGTTGAGAACCCTAAGAAGTACCCTACCAAACGTTAATTGTATTCGCTAATGTTTTCAGGATTTTTCTGTGCGAAAACATTCGAGAGAGGACTGTGGAGTTTCCTAAAAAGTCGAATAGATTAGCCAAAGGTAAAGCATTTAAATAAATTATTGAAAAATTAAGAACATGAAGGTATGCATCAGATTATAGAAACCCAAAATCTATGGTTTATCTTTGAGAGAAATGTGACTTCTTCTCTTTCCAGTGAATAATAATAGTTTCAAGCGATACTATTAAACATTTTGCTGGAAAATCAATATTTAGATGTTTTTCTCATCATCAGAAAAAAATCAGTTCATATGGTTATAATATGAGAGATATACAATTTTCTTTTTAGTACGTGACTCGTAGCACACCCTCAAATTCCTCAGGAATCAATTTGGTTTGAATGTGAAATGCAGTAGTCGCTTTAATGTAGAAACGAAAATTTTCTTTATTCATTTAAAAATAGAAGTGTTTAACTTCCATGGAAATTTTTTAATATGATATTAATGATGATATACTGCAGACATATTGAGCACTCTTATAGTGCTACGAGCTCATATGGACAGAATTTTCTCTCAAGCTTTCTATCCTTTGATATAATGTTAACCCCATTGCGTTTGGAACGCCCTACGTAATCCTTGAAAGATTTCGTCACATTTCATTTGTTCAATAAATGAAAATGATTATCCTGTATTGGTAATTCGAAAACGAAGAGTTGGAAAAAGTTTATTAATAAGTGATTTGTCTCAAAGCAACATGTGATGCTGATATAATTGACGTTTCTGATATAACATTCAATTGTAGTGAGTTTGTCTTGTTTTGTCTAAATTAAATATTAATTAATTTAATCATGTTTATAGAGAAATAGACGGTTTATTTGTTGATGGAAGAAACTGAAGAATGACTTTAATGGAAATATTAAACTTATTTTACAAAAAAAAAGCAAATGGAAAAATGTTTTGTTTCGTTGATGACCTTAATCTTTCCAAAGTTGTTCTTTCCCCTTTGTTTCTTAAAGTATTTTAGTAAAAAAAGTCTAATGTTTACTTAAATTAGATTGATTGATATAATGACCAATCATTTTAGCTCAAGTTGACGGAACAGCTGAATTAAATGATGGAATGAGAAATATGTTTCAAATAACAAATCACCGTATTTATTATATTTTCACCGATACTATCTACTAAAAACAGTTTCGGAAAAAATCTGTCACGGATATACTGTAACGAGATTAGCATAAATGTCATGGTATCCTTATATTCAAAATTTCACAGAAATTGTCTTTGCTATGGAAAATCTAATCATAATATTGAATAGAGCTTGACAAGTTGTACTTGAAATGAGAATAGGAACTATGAAACGGATTCCTCGATGACCATGGATAACCCTTTACTGAAATACGATACTAACTTTACCTACGTGTAGTTAAGCAAAGATTTTTTAGATGAGCTCTGTCTCAAAACAATCTTACTGGAATAATAATGTTAAAAGCTTTGGTGAAAACTTTTAAAAAACTGGCCTTGTAACAAATGTGAATAGCTGAAAGAATTATTCTCAAGAAGTGAATATTTCTCGACAACATTATATAAAGGCACATGATCGAAACATATCGATTGTAGATCAATAGAACAAAAGAATTTCGCCATATATATATTTTTATTAATTCTTAGTGAATTGTGACTTCTATATGAATTTTTTTATAAGTAATTTATTCTAAAATTATGAACTAGATAAAAGTAAGAAATAAATTCATTTATACCAATAAAAGTTTGTCAATGTTTTGAAAACGATCTACTTTTCATTTCGGTGCAAATCCAATTCGAAGAAAAACTTTTCGTAATAAAATACAAAACAAAATTTGTCACCTGTAAAGAATGTTTTGACTATTCCTCATAGTTGAGACCATATTTCTCATGTATTCTTTGTTTCAAATATTTGACTAATCGTTAATGGAATAGGTTTGTAAAACAATAATTAAATTCCCGACCAATGATAACCTGCAATTACAAGTGGCACACTTTGATTTTGACAAGAAGATTGCTCATGACGAAAGAATGAATAAATATTTCGTAGTTTTAAAGATGCAAAAGCTGCAAAACGACCAAATCCACTCTCTGTACTAAATATATGTTGTTCACATAAACTAAAAAGAAAATTATCAAATATTCCTAATTGAAAGGCTAATATTCGATCATTTGCATATGATATATGAAAAACTGGATTGGAATTCGCTAAAATATTTAAGCTACTATTATTTGATTGACATTTATTGTCAAATGATTGAAAATATTCTAATGAGAATTTCCAACGTTTTAAAGCAGCTTGACGTATTTGAATATCATCAGATACAAGAAAAACAATTGGAATTTGATTTGTTTCACGAAATAATTTTATATTTGTATTAATTATTTGTTGAGAGCATGTAAAAAAGTTTTCAAATTTATTAAGAATTATTGTTTCATTAAAAGAAGCATTTGTTCGAGTCATTGTTTGATCTCCAGCACGAATTTGAATTCCAATTGGAAAAAATCTCGGTGATAAAAGTGTTTGTAAAATTTGTTGAGGTGAATGACCTAATTGATTATTTGAAGAAATTAATGGAACTCTTTTGATCAATGCAGATAAACGATAAGTAAAAAGAGAATGATAAAGGCATCCAAAAATATTTTCTGGATTCATTTCAAGATCAATAGTTAAAAATTTTCTATAAATACTTGATTTTGATTTAATTGTATGTACTACACATCCTGTATGACCTTTAAATATAAGAATACGTTCAGGAAAATCTTTTTCATAATCATAATCTTTATTATATCGTTCAAGAGAAAATGAATAATCTTTTATTGTTAAATTATTTTGAATTTTTAAAGATAAATTTTTCGTAATTATATCAAATTGAGAAAACCAAGGAATAACAAATTCTGGTTGATAATTTAAACTTGATTGTGTAGCATCTATAAATTCTGACCAATTTTTATCAAATATAAATAATCGATTTGTTAATAAAGCTATTAAATAACTTGAGATGAAATGAATTATTCGATCAGCAATACCTGATGTAGGTTTTTCATAGATTAAGAAACGAACATTAAGTTCAATTATACGTTGAAATTGTTGTTCAAATGTCATTGATCGATTATTAATATTGAAAGTAATATTTTCATGCCATTTTTGATAATTTAAAATCCAATTTTGAAATTTTTCTGAACATACTTTATGATTTTTTGCTATTTCAAATGGAACTAGACGTCTTGTTTTAATTGAAATATTGTTTTTATTCAAAATTGTCTTATTAATTGACGCATTATTTTGTAAATCAAACCAATATGAAACAGCTTCTTGTTCTCTAACAAATAATTCTCTTGAAGTCGAATGAATTAAAATATCTACAGAAGAACATTGAAATGCATTGAAATTTAATTTTGAAGATTGATTTTCATTTTTAGATAAATTATTTAAATCTGAATTTAAACATTTCATTGTTAAAGGCCATTGAGACCAAGAGAATAATTTTTCTTGATCAAAATTCAACCATTGATACGTAAAACGAAATTTATCATTAACTAAGAACATTTGATGAATATCAAGAGATATAATATCATGTTTATACGTTAATGATAATAAACAACTCGAATTTTTCGATAAAAATGTCAAATATATTTCTGTAAAATTTAATATTGTCACACGAATATTCAAATAAATATGACAAATTGGATGAAAATCATTAATATTTTTCGAATTTTTTAAACAGGTTATTTTAAGACAATCAATTTTCTCGTTGGAACCATTTTTGAAATAATTTAAATAATTCTTTCCCATTGATGTTAAGTTTAATTTTAATGTCAAATAATGATTATGAAAAATTGGTTGAAATATATCTTTTTCTACACGAGGCAATTCTCTTTCATATAATGAAAGTAATTCAATCTCGGATCTTCTCATTAATACTGGTATACTTCGAGAAGATTCTTCATAAATCTTTTTCAATTTCAATTCTTTTTGAAAAATAAATAAAATAATTAAAATAAATATAATCAAACCAAAAATACATTGAATCTTTGTAATTGGATATAATCTTGTCTTTACTATTCTTAAATATAGTTCTGACATAGATAAAACAAATACAAAACAGTCAAAAATCTAAAAAATTATAATAAAGAACCATTAGAAAAATATTAACTTTTGTTTAGAAAATAGTATTTGTTTAAAAAAAAGAATTTTCTATAAGATACCCGTCTGATAAACCCATATGCAAATATTTCTCATTGACAATCGATCACATTTCAATGGAGTTTGATTATATACTGAACATAATTAGAGGATAAACAAGAAGAATAAGAATTATTCTTCAATCTTTTATACTTACATATGTTCGACCTTTATCTTTATCCATTCTTTTCTATTGAAATTCGTCGATTCTATAAAGTTAGAATAGAAGAAGAATATATCTCTAACTCTCTTTCTTCTCATCTATTTTACGTACTTTGAACAATTCAAAAGTAGTAGCAGTAGTAATATTTTAATTCATTATAACCAGCATAAAGAAATTTTCTCTTTATTTAGACTTAAGCCAGTAAAAACAATACTGTATTTTTCTATGATATTTGATCTTCCTTCATTAATACAATAATAAAAATTTTTTTATAGAATCTGCTTGCTATAATATGTGACGGTAATATTAGATCACGTTTTGTATTTTATGTCTCTTGCCTTCTTAATGTTCTCTTTTGTTCTACTTTTTTCTCGTCTACTCTAATGTCTTATCGTATATATATATATATTAGAGTATACAACAGGGATGTAAGAAATTGGACAGAGCACAATACAACAATTCTGAATTATTTTAACCGTTTAGATTTTATTTGATCAAGTCTAGAGAGTTGTTGTAAAACTTGATGAACTTATCTCTGTATTTCTGTTTTGTCCTACCGATACCCTCTAGATGGCAAACTATTCGAGAAGACAAGAAAAAAGAAGAATAGTTCACACGTCGAAAACAGAATGTAATTTAATATTACTATCACATATCATAACAAAGCAGCTCTTAGCGAAATTTTATGATTATGATATTAGTTGAAAGAATGGTCACATGTCATAGAAAAATAGAGTATTGTTTTTACTATCATCAGACTACATACAGAGAAATTTTGTCTAAGCTTTTTTTCTACAAGAAATTAAAATATTTTCACCGCCACTTTTGAATTGTTCTAAGGGCAGATTCTGTTCTTAATAATAAAATTCGTGCTTTTTTTCTCTTCATTTTCTTATATAAATAATTACTTTATATTTAAATAACAAGGAAACTGGAATGTGGATGTCCGTGAATCATTCATTGCTGAAATAAATGCATATCCAATGAATTAGTATGTTACTTAAGTCAAATCCAAGTACAGTTACTGAAGTAGTGTAACTGACACTTTTGAACAGAAAAAAATCTTATCTGAGTCGATGGTAGTTTTCATTATTTTTCTATGAGTTGTTTTCAACAGTTTTTGGCTTAAAATGCTCATTTACACATATAAATAATTTGTTTTTGTTCTGCTGATAAAACAGATTCCTTGCTCATCAATGATTTCAAACACCGAAAACTATGTCTCATTTTCGATAATTGTTTACGAATATACGAGTTCGTTATACTGGCGAACACAGCTAATTATGACCCATCTACGTCAATGACGATGTAAATACAAAAATTGCAATGATAGTGCTGCAGCGATGAATTTCTTTCTGTTTTGTAACGAGTCTTTTTTCTTCGAAAATTTCTCATCATTTCGTGAGATCATCTCCAGTTTATAGATAAGACATATTTTACATATATACATTTTCTAATTATAAACGCATTAATTTACCATAGTTCAACGTGATGTATTGTTCCTTAACCTATTGTTCTATTTGATGACTTTCAAATTTCAAAAACATTAGGATGTAGGTGTGGGTAGATATAAGATGTGTGTGTGGGTACGCAGTGTGGATGGACATTGATGTAGCTGCGCGCGTGCAGTGTGTGACTTCTAGTCAGGGTGTGAGTGGGCATCGGTGTAGTTGCTAATCATTCGTTCATCCATATGCACGCCAACACCCACCCACACCCCTGATGAAGTTAACATCGTTTGACAAGACGTCATTAATAAAAGCAACAGGAAGAGAAAACAAAATAATTTAAAAGAACAATTCAATATGACCTTTCTTAATGCCCATCGGTGTCGAAAGATTTTATCTGAGAAAAATGATGAAATAAGTATATTTTTTGTACATGGGCAAAAAAAGAATTCTTTTTGACTAATGAAAGTGTAAGAAAGAGAGAAAAAAGCCGGCATAGACTCATACTTTTTATAGATGAAAATTCAAAATAAAGAAAAACGAAAACCAACATTTCTGACTAAGACAAATATGTTGATATTTGTATACACTTTTTAGAAGAGGGAAAATCTACTTAGCTTACGACGCTGTATTAATTTCGACCATGATTTTCAGTAAAAGTCAAGTGATCGCTCAATTTTAGACGAAATTTCATGTCTTCAAATTTTTATGCTTCTGTTTTTCAATATTTCAAATATTTTGTTCCCACTTTTCTCTAAAAACCTCCATAGTCTGTTTAAAACGCACGCAAAAACACAAGTTTTGTGGAAATTATCGTTGGAATTCACACAGACCAACAAGTGAAGTAGTTTGTTTCGTTTCTGCAGCAGATAAGTACAAAAATCGAATTACCCATCTACCTGGATAAAATGTTACTGAACTGGATGTTGCTATGAGTGTTCGTGTGGGTGTGAGCCTTCTCTTCACCTGTATCCACATGCCACTCATGGAACAATTTTAGAAAAAAAGTACTTTTCCGTAGGAACGTCGCGGTGTCTTCTCGATTATCATGGTCCCAGATATGATGGCAATTAGTCGAATACACCCAGACCACAGTGAATCTACTTATGACGGCGAGTATAGAGTGTGTGCTGAGTAGGTATGTTTGTGATTATGAGTGTAGATGGAAGGAAAACTCACATCCACACTCACACATTTCACATATATCTAGCGCATAAAAAAACAGCCGACCAATTGTCAGATGATCGATATTGGTCATTTTCCTACTAATTAATTATTTCTGTCTTTGACTACATTTTTTTCGTGAGGAAACACAGTTGTCGTTTTATTGGTAAAACGACTATGACTATTAAATGTTATAGGACGTTAAATCAGCTAAATCGAATACAATACAACCATTTATTAGCCAGTATCGTGAGTTGTTAGACTATTCAAACATTTTAGCCAGGACAGTACGGAAGAATTAGAATTGTATCTACGAAAATCATGTTTCTCGTCTGTTGTTCTTTACTACTTTGTGTCGTTGTTATTAGGTAATATCTTATAGGCTAGAGTGTATAATTAAAAATTTCAGTCAAATCATGCACAAACATTAAAATAAAGGTAAAAATAAAATATAGCAGTAGCAATTCGAGATATCAGTGCTAAAGTTACTCAAACTACAGTATATTCACGCAAAACCAAGGTTTTGGATGATAGAACTCCATTTAATATGCCCTATTGTTATTATGCATCCTGTTTTTCGTAAGAATGACACGGATGTCGTACCTTACTGTACGGATGATATTTTATAAAGGATTTCTCAATTTAATATGTATTACTTAAATGGCATACTCGAGAAAATCGAATTACTCTATAGTTCGCACGATGCTCTTTGAAGGGTAATTCACCTAAAATTTGTGAAAAATCAAGGCGGAACTGATTGTTGCACGTCAGCTTTATTAAGTCAAAATACCTTAAGAGGACTCGAGAAAGTGTAGTACACTCGACGGCGATCTTCGGTTCGTTCCCAAGAATGCTTAAAGCGGCATGAATTATTCAAATTCCGATGGAACCGTTCCTTTTTATGGATATATAAAAACCTCGAAAGTAGTTGGTGATAGAAAACCAGGTATTACAGCATTCTCAAGATATCGCGATTCCATATGGTTTTGAAAAATCGAATAAAATGTCTGACTATCGTGGCCTAAATAAATCGACTAAAATCATGGCTATAAAATACTTTTCCATGAGCAATATCTACACCTATCAGTGTTGTCATGTCGTCATAAGCCATTTATATGGAATAGAGAGGACAACATAGCGCATTTATATTTACTTCTAGCTTTCAAGTAGAAAAAAGAAGAAGCTCAATTTAATCGAACACTGAGATAGTAATCTGCAAACTCGGGAAAACAAAGTTGAGGGATAGAAAAGCTATCAGTTCTTAGTAAAACTATAGCAGTGTGAACGTCAAAATATGCCAGTGGATAGAGCTCTTCGAGTTGAATAAAGTTGCATGACTTGAAGATAAAATTTTTTAATTTTTTAATCCTGCTGGTGTACGAAATTCGGTTTCAAGAAGATCACCAATTGATATTGCCAAAGGATTCTTCTCGATCTTTCATCAATCTCTTTCATGATATATAAACTGATTGTTTGCGTTTTCGGCTTATTCAGATGGTAAACATTGTCAAACCAATTCGAATATCAGAATAAAAAATGAAATTCGGATATATATCTTCCATTTCAGAAATAAACAGTATGCAGTGTACTTTTCTGTTTCATTTCGCTTTCAACTCTCAAAGTTGAATATAATTGACTAATCGACATACTCTGTGTATTTCTACTGAATTGGGTATTATCGAAAATGTATGGCGTAAAGGACGACCAAATCATACTCACACAAAAGAAAAATTTCACCAAATAGGGAACGGTGCGTTTGCATTACTGACATTGTTTTATCTATTTCTTAGACAGTAGCAGAAATTCATTATGATACCTGTAACATAAATGATGGGTTATATCAGCCAATGAGTTAATAGAATAGGTAGGTTTTTAAATTCTGTCATATTTGTTATGAATAATATTTTTCTTAAAATATCTGTCACGACTGCAGGACCGCTGCAGGAGAGGTGGAGTTGGCATTACCTTTTTCACTATTTCCAAATAATCGAAAAAGCAGCACTTAAGAAATGATAAAGTAGTTTATCAAACGCTTACGGCTTGAAATTTGTGACGAAGCATGCACGTCGAATATTACTGGCATATTTATAAATTCGCACGCTCTTATCAACTTTTTTTTATTCAATAAAATACCAATAGTCGGAGACAAATGTAAATTTTCACAGTGGCAAAATAATCAGTTTTATTTTTTTGTACTACAGCAAAAAAAAATTGAATTATTCAATGTTATGTTTTTCTCATTAGAAGCTATTCTATGTGCATGTATTATGGAAATAGCAAACCACTAAGTAGTTTCAGGAGAAATGTATTTGTACAGATTCTTGTTATGTGTGAAAACCTAACTCATTTATTTTCTGTATCACGCACTATACTTTCAAATTCACATCTGACCGCTTGTTTATCGTCGACTCTTGTCAAGTTATTCGCTTGGATGTTAGTTTGTGACTGATCCACAGGACAGACGGAGTATATGTAATGTTTGACAATACTGTTTTATTTCCTTTCATTTTCGATGAACAAACTCAAAAGAATGGTATGCTTCAACCAGGGAATCGAATCCATGACCGAATACTGGCTTTTTTCGACCAGTGCTCTAGCTGTTAAGCTGTCGAAGTACCACAAACGCATCGTAGTCATAAATAGATCTTAGCAGAAAAAAACTACTGGTTACGGATGAAAATCAAAGTTTTTCTGCTGACTAACATTCGATTAAATCAATTGATTCTACAGTTGTTCCTTCTATTAAGATTTTTCCATTTATCTTTCAATAATATAATCTTGAATTGATGTTTCACCATCATTATTTGTTGATAATATTTGTAATTGATAAGTTGATCTTGTTACATCAGTAATTTCAAATATTAATTTATTGCCTGCTAATACTCGTATTTTATATTTCGATCACTTTGTTAGACGATCAAGTTCATGATGCAATGTTTCATCTACGAAGCGTTCACATCGAACAAACTGTGAACGACACAAATCACAATATTCAATAAAATATGAATTTATTAGTAAATCAATATCATCTAATGGTGCTTCCCATATAATATGAACTGATTCAACATTTATATTATCAATTTCAAGTTTTTTTATTGGTAGAAAAATATTTTGAATACAAATATCAAATGATGCTTCCGCTGAACTAGCAACATTTTTTTCATACTAATTTATAAGTTCTATCTTTATTTATACAAGTTTTAGATATAAACAAATTAACAAATGTATCTGACTGTTCAGTCAGTTTTCGATCATCTTCTGCTTGGAAACCTTATCTGGTCTCTAGTAATTGCATACTAAGGAAATTATTTATGATATTCAATAAAGAATTTGGAATCTCAATAAGCAAAAAAAACCGATTGACTCATAACATTCACTAGACTAGATTCATTTCAATTATGAAGTCAATGACGAGAATTTCTGATGTTTACATTGATTAAGCATTCAATCAGAAGAGCTGCTATTTATTTGTCATTAGCCCGAAACTTTATAATCCATTGCATGCTAGTTTAGTACTTGTGTCCAGTCACTGGATTACGAATTCTAGAACAGCAAAATTAATTTGTTTTCGTTTCTTCCGGAACCCATGTAGATGGTAATCTTTGTAGAACTATATTTATTAGCAAACGTAAAAGCAAGGAAATCGAAGATGAAAATCATAGAACTCTGGATAGTGACATTTCAGGCAGTTAGGGGAAGATCTTCTCTTTACTTTTTTCTCTCACAAGAGTATCTACCTTCAGTCCGTTTTCATTTTAATCGCTGACACGAATTGCTAGGAAACATTACGCAAATACTGTTGCCGATCGATTGACCTCGTTGAGAAGTGATTTTGTGATGAGCTTGATCGAATACCTTTGATGTTTTCTGATTGATTTCGAAGAATTGAACTTGAAAACTGATTCGTTGTCGATTACCATTCTGAGAACGATACACAATACTGTCACGGTATCATTCTCGTGGTGACAATTAATTCACACGAATTTGTGACGTTTGCCAAGTACAATGTTATCAGTCAAAGTCCCGGCGACCAATCAACAGTGAAGTATCAGAAGAAACAAGCGATCTATTGTTCACATCAATACAGAATTACATCAATTTGATTCGTTTATAACTGAGGGTCTAACTGTGGATGAGACTCTTCTTTCATCTATACCCCCATAATTAATGGTGATGAATGTTTTCATTTGTAATCAGTGATGATAGCGTTACAGATTCTTTTAAATATTTCACTAGAGGAAAACACTAATGATCACTCATATTTTTTCACTAAAAGTTTAAAGAAGAGATATATCACGCCCTCATCGGATAACATTGATGTGCTGATCGTATTTTTTTCCATGGAGAGTGGGATAAGATAGACAGCAAATACTGTAAGTGGCGTGGGTGGATGTAGAGCCAAACCCACATCCACATCCAGATTTTGTTTTAAATCAACATATTTTAAAGTTTCCATATTCTTTTTTATATATTTCTTGATGAAAAAATCAAATTTCTATTTTTAGGATTCATTTATTTCTGACTGGAATCTATAAGATTTGCATCAGATATTTGCGCTCATTCTTAAAGAAGGCCTTTATTCGCATCGTTGAAACTTTTAGTTTGTGTGTTGAACCTAAACAAGTGTCAACGGATACAGTCTTTGCTTAATTTATGTCGTATGTGGTCCTCTAGTCGCTACAACTTGACATTTTTTGTCTCTATTATTAGTAGATGCCAACGGAAAAAGACCCAGTATTAATACCACCAACACTTCGTTTGAGCCAAAATGAAATTGTATATGTATTACCGATCGTGGCAGGGAACGTCTGAAGGAGGTAATCGCCGCTACCACTGTTGCAGCTATCCTGGAAGCAATTTCCCGAAAAGCAACTACCGTATATTAAATGTCCGCCAGAACTGGCACATCCAGATGAACACCATAAAGACCAGTATGGAAGTAGTACCGACGAGTAGTCAAAGCCGGGATTTTGAAGTAGTTCAGTGGAAGTAGCAATAGTGTCAACAACTGAGACGCTATCCAAATAAAATATACGATTGGTGTTAGTGGTAGAGAAAACTAATGTGGGCGTCGCCTTATTTGCTGAATAATTGTATCGATATAATGTCCAAGAATTAATTGCACCAGTAAATGATTTTAGAGTTAATATTCCGGATGGTGGGCACGACGTCACTATTATGTATGCATATTGGAAAGATAAAATATAAACGAAATGCATATGGCTCACTTGTCTGTGTTAACACGGCTGCAGTGATCGCCGACGTGGCATTTGCTGCTGTTGCTGCTGAAAAAAACAAGCACGACTCCTCTGTATGTTCTGAAAAAATATAGAAGAACAGTAGGAAACAGATTTTGTTTATATCAACGCCACGACATTACTATATCCTCATTGCTAACCCACACCCACACCAAAATTGACGCACAGTAGTATTTACTTACATGTTGTCTCAGTCAAATCCGAAGTTGTTTCAGTGATTGTTGTGAGTAAAGTGATCATTGTGCTTGAAGATAGGTTTGTATTTGATATATCAGTACTTGTGTTGGTAATCATACCTACAGAATTGAGAAAGTTAGGCATATATGCATAAATAAATTTTTATAGAAGAGAAAAAGCTATCGTTTACGCATTTATGCATATATTTCAATGTTCGAAAACGTCAACTTACAGACAGATGCTTGATACATGATAAAAGAAAACAATTCTTACTTCGCTTGGATAATTGTTTTTCATATTGCTAGACATGTGCAATGCTCAGACAATTCTGAGAAAAATTAAGCTCGTGTACGTCTTTACTCAAAAAAAGATTTACAATAATGACAAACCCAATTCTCTTGCATTCTTTAAGACAAAGCCCAGCCATCAAACATTACTACTTATTCGTTTGAACTCATTCTTGAGGAAAATCATACGTCACCGAATTCTTTCCCTATGCCGTTGCATTCATATTTTTATGTTCATAGATGTATTAAGAAAATTACAAATTGAGACTACATGTTAAGTACATCTGACATTTTCTTACGTTTTGCGAAGCTGGCTGTTGCCGAGAATTAAGGCCAAAATGTAAATTTTATTGGAATTTTCTTGCTATGAAAATTTGAAAATGTTAATTACATTTGTCCTGATCGTTCCATTTCACTCTTATACGTTCTGTATTTTTATAAGTAAAGACTTGAATATATACCAATTTAAATTTGTTGCTACCCTTTCATAAATACAATACTTCGTATTTGAAACGCAAAAACGCTTCATTCAATACAAACTAAATTGTCATTTACATCTTTGCAAGTAGCATTAGGGTAAATCCACAATAGCAGTACCGTCTTGCGGCACATATTGTCTACTCGAACTTTTTTCGTGCTAGTTAGGTGAGAAATGACTGAAAAATATTTTAAGTCAAAAGAACACGGCAATATTCTCATAACTACTCAAACAATAAAGCAAAGAGACCTTTGAAAATCTTTGGCATAATCCGTTCTGTTGAACATTTTACGCTGATCACATAGGTAAAATGTTTTTTCTATCTTCATGAAAAAATGATGATGCTGGATTGAACATACTAAAAATACAGAATTGAGCGAATACTGTAAAGATCACTATTGTGTTTTTGTCGAAATTGGTCTTTTTCAATATTTTTATCCTACGTAGTATCGTCGTTTTTCGATGACACTCGAATAATCATTTTTACCAAAATGATTGCCGTAAAGTGCTCTGTGGAACAGTTATGCCAAAAATTTTCATAAACCTGATTTCCTTGTTAGTTAAGTATTCCTGAGAATAATGGCATGTTTTACAAGAATGGTCTGAATCTCCCACAATTTTACATTGAAGTGCCATATTTTTTTTTATTAAACATGTTTACTAGGCGCTTCCCATCCAACTAGCATGGCAAGAGTCGAATAGAAAATATTTTTCGAAAGTTGGTACTTTATCCATGGAGTTTCCTGCTACAGGTTTCATTGTTAAACGTAATTCTGAAACTTCTAATTGAAATGTGTGTTCGATTATTGAATGTTAACTAGTCTCATTTGGGTCTGAGTCTGGTGAATGCACGAAATCAGAGAAGATCAAACAACGAAAATGTGTTTCAAAAAATGAAAGACGTTGATGTCTTCAGTATTTCACAAATGCTAATAATGATTGACTGTAATACTTTCTTCAACATTATTTTTGTTTGTCGCAGTAATATTTCGGAGTTTTCGCAAAATTTTCTCGATTATATACTATGAGAGTTAGTTTCTCCAAGCAACCATTATTTCAATTGTTCTTCAATTTTAGCAATTTAATTTTTCTCTCTGTAAAGCAGCATTCTTTTTTTTCATTCCACAATTAATGAAAAATGAAGACGTAATGCGATTCTTCTGTTACTCACTTCTTCTACCTATCATTAGGGTTGTATGAAATGTTCTAGTTCTCTGACAGTATAAAGA
Source organism: Rotaria sp. Silwood2 (assembly GCA_905329745.1). Taxonomy (NCBI): domain Eukaryota; kingdom Metazoa; phylum Rotifera; class Eurotatoria; order Philodinida; family Philodinidae; genus Rotaria; species Rotaria sp. Silwood2. The sequence goes on from CAJNSZ010000200.1 coordinate 129,267, forward strand.
ACGCGAGATTTCATTAATAGATTAGAAACCCATATTTACTTTCATTGGATTTTTCTTGCAAATAAAGTGTCAACAGTGCTGCCAGGCCAACTCCTGCAAGTAATACTCCGACAAGAGCCATCACAAGAAAGGTTTTGAATTCAGAGCAACAGCTGCAGTCAAAACATAAAAGAATATGAACACAAATAGAAAAAGAAAAAAGTATATTACCTGTAAAACCCTCCTTGTCTGTTGATTTTTAACTCCTGTTCCTTTTCATCCGTCGTTTCTGGGTGTGATATTATATTTGTATCCCAGCCGCTTAGTTCCGATACCATGGCTTGAAATAAGAATCAAACAACTTGATAGTATGACTTCTACAATTCAACGAATAGTTAGATATTGAAGATTTGAAAGAAAATGACTATAGTGATATTTTACAAAGTGAGGGATGCAGCAAATGAATTACAATTCTTTGTATTTTTTTTTTCGTACAACACATCTTGCACCACATAATTAAATTTCTTATGTATACACAACAGCATTATAATTTTTTTTGTCATGAACCGATTCAAGCTATGGTTTCATTAATCAACAAATCGAATTAAACAAGAAATAGTCATACAGTGTACTGTACATGGTTTTTTTCAATTCAAGGAGAAAATAAGACTCTAGTAGAGTTCGCATCACCACCACCCAGGTAAAAAGAAATCAGATTAAAATCTATTTGAATTTGTTTAAAAATTGAATAAAATTATAGCTCATACCGTGAAAATTGTGATGAAAGTTGTCATTCTCAAAAATGTCAATATACAATTGTGATTACTCATGTTTCTCGAAAGACTAGTGATTAAATCAGGTTTTGTAGTGATTATGTTATCAGAAACGATTTTTCGGGAATTGGCAACAAATCAGATCGATAAATTGTATTTCATTACGAATTTCAATTACTGATTCGTAGTTGTCAATTATTTAGAGAAATATGGCATGATTTGTAAAATAGAGTCAAATATAATTTCTATCTAGTTTTTAAATACAATCATAAGGGTTTTAAACCAAAAGAAATATTTGGTTTCGACATGGATGTCACTACTATGATGTGAAGAAGCGAGGACAATTGTCGAAAACAAATTAACTGAAGTAATATTTTAGTTACAGTTTCCAGGGGTCGCAGCGGCCTATGTCTGAAAATCAGGAAAACAGGCAGGACAAATTTTTGGAAAAAAATATGAAATTTCGATTAAAATCAGGACATTTTAAGTCTTATCATAGTACTATTGTTCAGGATGGGTGCACAAAAGTATGTCAATCAATGATAGTTCATTGAAATTACTAGATTATATTTCGTCGAATACATTTGTCAAGTTCTGCTTTTTCCTTTTCGTTCACTATCTCTAATTATGCATTGTGTATACGTTTTCTTTTCCTCAGACACGTGGCTTACGGAAGGGGGCATCCATTACCATTGGAGTGCCATTTGTTCTTAGTCGAAATCACATTTTTATCCGGAAAATAGCCGTAAAAAAGAAATAAGAAAAATCCGCATTTTCGCAGTTTTTAAGGTTCTATAAGCATCATTTCGGCACTCGAACTATTTTCCTGCATCACGCTTCCTCCCCCCNGTGTCAACGGATACAGTCTTTGCTTAATTTCTTTCGTATGTGATCATCTAGTCGCTACAACTTGACATTTTTGTCTCTATTATTAGTAGATGCCAACGGAAAAAGACCCAGTATTAGTACCACCACCACTTCGTCTGAGCCGAAATGAAATCGTATATGTATGATCGATCGTGGCAGGAAACGTCTGAAGGAGGTAATCGCCGCTACCGCTGTTGCAGCTATCCTGGAAGCAATTTCCCGAAAAGCAACTACCGTATATTAAATATCCGCCAGAACTGGCACATCCAGATGAACACCATAAAGACCAGTATGGAAGTAGTACCGACGAGTAGTCAAAGCCGGGATTTTGAAGTAGTTCAGTGTAAGTAGCAATAGTGTCAACAACTGTGACGCTATCCAAATAAAATATACGATTGGTGTTAGGGGTTGAGAAAACTAATGTGGGCGTCGCCTTATTTGCTGAATAATTGTATCGATATAATGTCCAAACATTAATTGCACCAGTAAATGATTGCAAAATTACAATTTCCGGTGGTGGACACAACGTCACTATTATGTATGCATATAGAAAAGCTTAAGTATACACAAAATGCACATGGTTTACTTGTCTGTGTTAACACGGGTGCAGTGACCACTGACGTGGCACTTGTTGCTGTTTCTGCTGAAAAGAAAAATAAGCACGACTCCTCTGTATATTCTGAAAAAATATAGAAGAACAGTAGGAAACAGATTTTGTTTATATCAACGCCATGCCATTACTATATCCTCATTGCTAACCCACACTCAAATTGACGCACAGTAGTATTTACTTACATGTTGTCGCAGCCGAATCCGAAGTTGTTTCAGTGATTATTGTGAGTAAAGTGATCATTGTGCTTGAAGATAGGTTTGTATTTGATATATCAGTACTTGTGTTGTTAATCATACCTACAGAATTGAGAAAGTTAGGCATACATGCATAAATAAATTTTTATAGAAGAGAAAAAGCTATCGTTTACGCATTTATGCATATATTTCAGTTTTCACAAACGTCAACTTACAGACAGATGCTGGATACATGATAAAAGCAATCAATTCTTACTTTGCTTGAATAATTGTTTTTCATATTGCTAGACATGTGTAATGCTCAGACAATTCTGAGAAAAATTAGGCTCGTGCACGTCTTTACTCAAAAAAGATTTACAATAATGACAAATCCAATTCTCTTATACTCTTTAAGACAAAAAGCCAGCCATCAAACAGTACTACTTATTCGTTTGAACTCATTCTTGAGGTGAATCATACGTCACCGAATTCTTTCCCTATGCCGTTGCATTCATATTTTTATGTTCGTAGATTTATTAAGAAAATTACAAGTTGAGACTACATGTTAAGTACATCTGACATTTTCTTACGTTTTGTGCAGCTGGCTGTTGCCGAGAATTAAGATCAGGATGTCAATTTTATTGGAATTTTCTCGCTATGATAATTTGAAAATGTTAATTACAGTTATTCTGATCGTTCCATTTGACTTATATGTGTTCTGTATTTTTATGAGTAAAGACTTGAATATATACCAATTTAAATTTGTTGCCACCCTTTCATAAATACAATACTTCGTATTTGAAACACAAAAACGCTTTATTCAATAAAAACTAAATTTTCATTTACATCTTTGCAAGTAGCACTAGGATAAATCCACGATAGAAGTACCGCCTTCCGGCGCATATTGTCTACTCGAACTTTTTTCATGCTAATGAGATGAGAAATGACTGAAAAATATTTTAAGTCAAAAGAACACGGCAATATCCTCATATCTACTCAAACAATAAAGCAAAGAGACCTTTGAAAATTTTTGACATAATCCGTTCTGTTGAACATTTTACGCTGATCAAATAGGTAAAACGTTTTTTCTATCTTCATGAAAAAGTGACGATATTGTGTTCAACAGACTAAAAATACAGAATTGAGCGAATACTGTAAAGATCACTATTGTGTTTTTGTCGAAGACGGTCTTTTTCAATATTTTTATCCTAGTATCGTCGTTTTTCGATGAAACTCGAATAATCAGTTTTATCAAAATGATTGCCGTTAAGTGCTCTGTGGAACAGGTTATGCCAAAAATTTTCATAGACCAGATTTTCTTGTTAGTTAAGTATTCATGAGAATAATGGCATGTTTACAAGAATGATCTGAATCTCCGACAATTTTACATTGAAGTGCCATATTTTTGATTAAACACGTTTACTAGTCGCTTCCCATCCAACTGGCATGGCAAGAGTCGAATAGAAAAATAGTTTTCGAAAGTTGGTACTTTATCCATGGAGTTTCCTGCTACAGGTTTCATTGTTAAACGTAATTCGGAAACTTCTAAGTGAAATGTGTGTTCGATGATTGAATGTTAACTAGTCTCATTTGGGTCTGAGTCTGGTGAATGCACGAAATCAGAGAAGATCAAACAACGAAAATGTGTCTCAAAAAATGAAAGACGTTGATGTCTTCAGTATTTCACAAATGCTAATAATGATTGACTGTAATAGTTTCTTCAACATCATTTTTGTTTGTCGCAGTAATATTTCGGAGTTTTCGCAAAATTTTCTCGATTATATAATATGAGAGTTAGTTTCTCTAAGCAACCGTTATTTCAGTTGTTCTTTAATTCTAGCAATTTAGTTTTTCTCTCTGTAAAGCAGCATTCTTTCTTTTCATTCCACAATTAATGAAAAATGAAGACGTAATGCGATTCTTCTGTTACTCATTTCTTCTGCCTATCATTAGCGTTGTGTGTGATGTTTTAGTTCTCTGACAGTATAAAGAACGCGAGATTTCATTAATATACTAGAAACACATATTTACTTTCATTGGATTTTTCTTGCAAATAAAGTGTCAACAGTGCTGCCAGGCCAATTCCTGCAAGTAATGCTCCGACAAGAGCCATCACAAGAAAGGTTTTGCATTCAGAGCAACAGCTGCAGTCAAAACATAAAAGAATATGAATACAAATAGAAAAAGAAAAAAGTATATTACCTGTAAAACCCTCCTTTTCTGTTGATTTTTAACTCCTGTTCCTTTTCATCCGTTTTTTCTGGGTGTGATATTATATTTGTGTCCCAGACACTCAGTTTCGATACCATGGCTTGAAATAAGAACCAAACAACTTGATAGTATGACTTCTACAGTTTGACGAATGGTTAGATATTGAAGATTTGAAAGAAAATGACTATAGTGACATTTTACAAAGTGAGGGATGCAGCAAATGAATTACAATTCTTTGTATTTTTTTTCTACAACACATCTTGCACCACATAATTAAATTTCTTATGTATACACAACAGCATTATAATTTTTTTTGTCATGAACCGATTCAAGCTATGGTTTCATTAATCAACAAATCGAATTAAACNTTTTTATAGTCAAAATGATCAGCGAAAAAAGCTCTACAAATGCTGAAAGTTTGACGCGATTTCAACGAGTTCACTGTAATGATGGTAGGATTCCCACGGAATTACCCTATTGTACAACCATTCACAATGACATTCGTTCGAGCCAGTCTGTTTAACAAAGCCAATGTTACTAATGGTCAGCGAGAGAAAGTGTTACTCTCTAGTACGATTTCAATCCTAGATAATGAATAAAACATTTAAGTACTGGCATCAGACGAATTCTGAGAATTTTTCGAATTAGTCTTGGTTTTTTTCACGAGTTCTAGTTGTATTTTAAAGTTTTCTTGGGCTTGTTATGGCAGATTCGAGATATGGTGATCTTTGTCAATTGAGAATGTTCAGGAATAGTTTGAATTTGATCGAAATCTAACGGACACCGATTGAAGAAGCTGATCCAGACAGAATAGATCCTGACTGTGCCGATATATACGTCACGACTCGCTGCTCTTCTTATTTCCTCTTTCCTCTTCTTCTCACTATTGTTCTTCCTATGTCATCTCTCTCTCTCTCTTTGTTTCTCTATCATATATAAGCGTATATTCTGTATGAAGTAGACACATTCTGGAGACTTAAAGTAGCGAATAAATATCATTGCCGAGGGTAGCGGATAGCTACTTCGCCAGTCTGTCACTACATCTCTCACTCTATGTATCGTTACACTGGCGATCTCAAATTGGTCAAGTTAAATATCTGGCATGTTTGCTTCGTGTAGACGTTCTTTTAAGATCGATTGTACAAACGAATGCTTTTTTCTAAATGGGAGACGATGATATGTTACTACTTCATCAGCGTGTTTTTTTGCAATTGTTTGATCAGCTTATCAAAAAGGTCATTGTTATCGCATCCTCGAACGAAGCACGCTCAAGGATTTAGATAAGGACAACCTATATATGTCAGAGGGATAGAGCGCATTGTTTTATTTTATTGCATTTCGAAGATCTGTTATACAACATTGTTGAAAACAACAAGTAACCTTCGCAAGCATAAACAACTCTACAAACATACAGTGCTAAATGAGTATGGCTTTAGAAATGGAATCGAACACTGCGAATGGTGCTGAGCCGCAGATTGCCGGGCCAATAGACGAGTTCAATGAACCTGAACCGACAACCGAAGAGCAGTCAATATTGGAACATATTTCTGATCGAATACCGTTATCAGTCTGGCTAATTGTCATTTGTGAATTGTGTGAACGTTTCGCTTTCTATGGAATCTCTGGTCTTTTTCAAAATTACATTCAATTTCCGTTACCTACTGTAAATGATACACAACCCGGTGCTCTCAATCGTGGACAGCAGACTGCCACTGCATTGACAATGTTTTTTCGATTTTTTGCTTATATTACGCCGATCGTTGGTGCTATACTAGCCGATCAGTTCTGGGGCAAATACAAGACTATTATTGTTTCATGTGCGATCTATATGGTTGGCCTTGTTATACTTCTTCTAACCAGTATACCACCATCTATTGATAAAGGTGTCGCCTTTCCTGGTTTAATCATAGCAATGGTTATTTTGGGTTTTGGTACCGGTGGTGTAAAGAGTAATGTGAGTCCATTGATGGCTGAACAATATTCTAGGACAAAATCAGTTGTCAAAGGTAACTGAAAAGTCTTTTCGAAAGAAGTATTCCTTTTCTTGGCTCTTTTGTAGTAATAAAAGGCAAAAGGAAAATTATTGATCCAAGCGTGTAAGTTGATTGAACATTTATCAGCTTATTTCTTGGACTACATTTTTCGTATTTCAGAACGATGCAATCGATGTTCAATTGGTTTTATTGGGCGATTAATATTGGCTCACTTTCACTGATTGCTACTACAAATATTGAAAAGTATCATTCATTTTGGCTTGCGTTTCTTCTACCCACGGTCGCATTCATTGCTGCCATCGTTGTCTTGGTGATCGGTCGCAATCAATACATTCAAAAACCTCCGTCTGGTTCATTGATGATTCGCGCTGCTCGAGTGACAGTGACTGCCATTCGAATGCGACGGAAATTGGGTAAACAACCAGATCGGCCAGATTTGTTGGATTACGCCAAAGACATGTCGTCGGCGAGCGATTTGAATGAAAAAGAGACGGTTTCAAAATTAAGCAACAATGAGTTTATTGATGATCTCAAAAAAGCAGTGCGTGCTTGTCGTGTTTTTGCTTTCTATCCGTTCTATTGGATCTGCTACAATCAGTTTGGAACCAATTTAGTATCTCAAGCTGCGCAAATGAACGTTGGTGAGTTCATAATTCCTTTTAAAATAATCAAAACAAACAGAATGTTATCCAATCTTTGATTTTCTTCAGGTCCTCTGCCTAATGATATTTTACAAAATATCGATCCGCTTGTTATTGTTGTTTTCATTCCGATCTTTGACAAATTGATTTATCCTGGCTTGCGACGATGTAAAATCAATTTTCCAGCTATTTCCCGTATTGCTGCTGGTTTCTTCTGTGTTTCTCTTGGCATGGCATGGTCAGCAATCGTTCAACATCTAATCTATATTACTGGGCCGAACTTCGATTATGTGCCCGAACCCTGTAAAGAGTGTCAACAATATAACAATATTACTGTAGCTTGGCAAATTCCAGCATATTTTTTCATTGCCATCTCCGAAATCTTCGCTTCTGTTACTGGTCTTGAGTATGCGTTTACAGAGGCACCAAAGTCTATGAAATCCATCGTAATGTCACTTTACTTATTCACATCGGCTATCGGCAGTATCCTGAATATTGCACTTGTACCAGTATCAGAGGATCCAAAACTACTGTGGATGTATGCAGCGTTGGCAATTCAGGCATTCGTCTTCGGTGTTCTATTTTACTTTGCTTTTCGAAACGATCAAAAAGTACACGTAGAAGAAGAAGCAGTCACGAAATAATTTATATCCCTCTTTTTCTTAGTACCTACTCTCTAAAAAAAAAAGTGTCGGACAGAACCATCCTTCAGTATAATTCTATGAACCTTTTTTTCAGTTCTATACATGTTCGGCAGAACTGAAAAAGGTTCAGCCAATAAGTCTACCTTTTTGGTTCTGCCCATGGACGGAACCAAAAAATAGTTCTATCCGGCACCTTTTTTTATTAGAAAGTAGTTTTATAGTGTAGAGTGTGGGCGTGGGTACAGGTGTTGGTCTGAATCGACCATAGACACACACACCCAGACCCTAACTGTCAGAAGGAAATCCTTCGCTTGCTTTTTTCGGTGACAGTATACTGTTGCAATCTATAATTAATATATAATACATTTCCTATTTGTCTCTGGCTGGTTACATTGGAATGTTTTCAAAATAGCAATATCACCATTTAGAAAACTTTGACCTAGCTTGATCTATCAACTCATGAATAAAATCAATTCAAAGGCTTAATTTCCTTGACGAAATCCTATCTGAACAGATGCCATGTGAGCTACTGAAAAAGAACAACAAGGAGAAGAAAGAACATTTTTTAAAACTCTATTCAAAATTGTTCCATCGTTCTTTGTTTCTCTTTTCGATGGATGACGATAATCTTTTCCTTTTTCTGACGAAGTTCATCAAATCTTCTATAGTAACGAAGCAATCAGTCACAAAAAGAAACACACAAATGCATGTAGAGAACAAAGAAGGCGACGAATTCTATTTGTTTGTGTTCAGTTATTATCTCATTTCGAACACCTGTAAGTATTGTTAATCATGTAGTAATTTTTGTTCTACCGAAACTACCACCAACATTATGATGGATAAGCAAAATAAAAGATCAACACAGTGCGGATATCAGTGTCTCGATTCAATTGAGACCAACATCCACAAACACCAGAATTTTAAGCTTTTGGCTTGAAATATCGATGAATTTCAGGGGGGGGGGAGTAGAAGGACTTCTGGCGAGCAGTATAGTTCTTTTCTTGAGCTTGCAGGGCATGTTAAAATGATGAAGTAGATATCTCTAAGGGGTAGGATTGGAGAACAAAAAGTTTCAGAAATAAGTCTACACGCACCATTTTCATACTCAGTTACGCAAAAGATAAATCCTCAGTTTTCAAACTTTTTTTTTGATTCTATAACAAGACGAATAGTAATTCAGTAATCAGTGAAAATATGCCCCTCAATCAATAGTCCATGATATAGCAGCCGATACTATCACAACTCGTCGCAACCAAAGACTAAAATGAGTAAAGAAAATGAAACTTCGACTCGACTCGGTTTCGACCTCTAGTCGCGACAATGTAGGTTAATTGCTGATTTGAAAATCACGTTTCATTATCTTATCGATTACTTTGTTTATGACAGAAGATTTTTGATAAATGTTGAAGTATATTGTAAGAAATATTGACCTAATCAAGAGTCGACTGGGACTTGAACCAAAGCACTTTAAGAGGTCAGACTCAGGATTGAGGTCGAGACGAAGACAAACTAGTTAAAGAGAATAAAAATTCAGTTAAGTAGTCTCGTAAGTAAACTACAGCATTCGGTGACTGGATCACTTAGCCATAAGATGATCAGTTCTGAGCATTTCATCGTGACCATTTCTTTACAGACTATTGGTCGCATTGCATATTGGTGTACATAAGTATTCAGTGGTCATATCAGACAAACGATCTGTAACTACGGTTGATTTCCAAAAATATACAATGAAGAAATGAAACGTGAATCAAGTAATAAATTTAAAACATGCCATATAAGAGTCAACAATGTTTAGGTTTCGAAAAAATGAAAATTAAGCCATTTGCTCTTTCAAGTGCGGAAGTGGGCGTGTTCGAAAACAAACATCTCACCTATGTTTATACTCTGACGAACACACGTTGATTCCTACACCCATACGCCAGACTTTGCCGCGCATTAAACTTGTCAATAAAAATGAGTTCATTGATGGGGGTCCCTTGATAAATATTGCAAAACTGTGAGTTACTCTTGTAACGTAAGTTATTCTCGAGGGACACGTATCGCAAATGATAGTTGTGCTGATAGGAGTGAATCATTAGTATCCTGAATAACAAATCGAAACAGAATAGAAGCTTCGACATTCGATGTCGAAATTCTTCACTTATCGTTCAGTTTGTAACAGATTCAATCGTGCTATTTTGATTGTTTCGACTTAAAAGTGAGGCATCTACTGTAAATTGGAAATGCCATTTTGAATTCGTTTTGGCTGAGTTTAATATAATTCAGTTACAGAATAACTTACAGGCCATCTCTTTACTTTTGATCATTGGCTTCGTAGCTGCTGCCTAACATTCTCTTGTCTCGAAGGTACAGAAGACAAGCCTCTCTTTTGATGTCAGCTCTCGGTCTATTTTTTATACCTGAAATACTCTACAGGATTTGTGAAATTTTTCTGTCATGCTTAACGCTTAAAATCCATCTATTGCTAAGTCCAAAGGACAGAAAGATGGGTAAAGCGTTTGACAACGGATTTTCTTTGACCTTCAGCTTCAAATGTTTTCGGCCGAGATTTGATATATAGCATAAGGGAACTATATACGCAACTTATTATAATCACTGCTCTTCTAATCCTTGCCGTGCTCTTATCAATAGATGTAAGGTCAAATGGAAATAAAATACCACGCATGCGCCATAGCTGATTACACAAGTACGAAAAATGCGCTGTATTACTGCTTTGGTCGTTTTTGTCCCCCTAACCACATTACACGCTCACCACATAGATACACAACAGATTTCGTTCGATACGGTAATAGTCTTTGGCGACTCGCGCTCGGATACAGACAATGTTTATAATTTAATAAACCAACATTGACCTCGGCCACCATATTTTCAAGGTCGATTTTCGAATGGTTCTATATAGGTGGATAAGTTAGGTGTATTCACTATCATTAGTTATGCATATGGTGCTGCTACGACTGATAACAACTTCATTCAAAACATCATGTGATCACAATCAATGCATACACTTGGTGCTCAACAACAAATTGCGACTTACTTGAACAGAACTGATACGACTACAATCAACTTGAGTCGCACACTTTTATTGTTTGGGTCGGTAGTAATGAGGATGTGGGGTGGAGTGTTGATGTGAATCTTTGCTTCAAAAAGAGCCATACCCACCCACAGTCTGTTCAACTAAAGTATATTAGTTCTCATTTTTTCTCAAGCCTGCTTCGCAGTTACATTTCGGAAATAGTCTTCAACGTCAGTGTTTCAGTTGCTATTATTGGTATTCTGCCGCTTGATTTACTTCAAAGTTTCGAGCAATCGATCTAGTTTTCAATATTAGAAAAAACGCCATCTATCTGCAGCTTTCTATATACTGCTTAATCATACTGGCTGACGAACGTGACCCAAGCAGGCCGTAAAAAGTCAGTGAAGGTGCGGCGAGTGGTCGAAACTTGAAATAGATATTTTTGTTCTCGTTCTGTTTGATATTTGAGCTCATCGAAAATTGATCCTCGAAATCCTTCTCCTAGAGTACATTGATTTTCGACTGCTTAGATCGATTTCGACCACTCGATAACCATCGAATTATCGAGTAGTCGAAATGGCAAAGTATATCGGAAAGCTACTGTCGATTGCCTGATGTAATTTGCACCTCTCGAAGGTTATCGAAAATGCCATAGTTCAATGAGAACAACCTGGCGATAAAAGAATTTTTGCTATTTAGTTTAATTTTGAGTCATGGAAACTTCTTTGAGATTTGTTTGTTAGCAATGCTACACTTTCGATTTACTATTTCATCCAATTAATTATTTTCTGTTTTAGGCGTACATATGATTTCATGGTTTTCAGAAAAATAATATGAATATATATATGCCTTTCTTATTAAAAATGAATCATTATGAACTAGAGTGTGGATTGTGGGATATGGGTGTGAATGGATGTCGCCGAGGACAAGAGCTAGACCCACACCCACACCCACACCCTTTTGTTGCTACTCGTTTGTTTCCAAGTTATCTATCAGCTGATGGCTATATCTGCAATAAGTGTCGTCCAATGTATAATAAATGGGAAGCCCTTTCGGAATGGTCTTGTCTTCAGCATACACCTTGCACAGAATATTTACCCACCTATTTGGCATCATTGTGTAGGTCTGAATGAGATCTGTCTATACTAAAGAATGGCGCCAGTTCTATGAATAATAGCGAAGATCATATGGATACAACCTCACCACCTATCCATTTTTCACTGGTGTGGCCTTCGGGAAACTTAGAGCGCAACACATATACCCACATATTTTAGCATCATTTTGCAGCTCTCAGTGAGATCTGTCTATGCTGAAAAAATGGCACTTTCTTAGACGACTCGAATCAGGGTTACAGGAGCGTCAGTATATCACTTTTAGCACCAATCTGCTATGGGTGTGGGTATGATTGTAGGTGTTGCGTATGGATATCCAGATGATTAGCAACTACGCCCACACAGACACTCACACCCACACCATCATAGCGCTGTCCTCCTGGAATAATATTATTTTCTACCCTGTATATAGATACTTACTTCACCGTCATGTATGGCAGAAAAAATATAGGGAAATTGCTTGAGAAAAAAGTATTATTACAAAACAAAGACCTTGGATTATATTTTGACTCCTTTTCTTCTTATGATTTTCAAAGAAATAAATATAAACAATAAGAAAGAGAATGAATTCAGAATCTTGCACATGATGAAATGTTGTATATTGACATTATCCACTTAGCGTTATGGTGGCTGTAGATCTACACTGAAAAAAAATGGTACCGTACGGAACCTAAAAGGGTTCCGAGATTTGCAACGAATTCTAAACCATTTTAGGTTTCGTACAAACCGGGTTCTGTACGAAACCCTTACTGAAAATGCCAAAAAGGGGTTTCGCACACTACCCTTCCTACTCAATGCAATCCTCAATTCACTAATCTCACCCACACAGATTTGAACCACACTATTAACGATATTTAAAACTCATATCATTCCCCTCACATACCTGACGACGTTCTCCTTATGTCCAGAGTACCACAACACTAACTCTAATTATTATATCACTTTAAACCACCCGTGAACAAGTACACAACTGGATTATACTGAAAATAAACTAATAATCATATTAGAACACAAAATAACTATATCATCCACGCCTTCTTTTGATCTCCACATGAATTCACAGCCCAATTTGAAACAAAAATTTGCCTAACCATTCATCTCGTGGGTTGATTTAAGATAACATAATATCATAGGTCAAATTTAACTTACCTAAGCGTCACTAGTTTTCACCGATCTAAATAGAAAGTTAAATCAGAATCTAAAATGAAAATTCATCGGATTGTTGCTATGGTTAGTTGATCTAAATATGAAATGAAAAACGAGTGGTATGGAGACACTTGTGTATTGGTCTGCGGAGAAAAATGTGATGGTTATGTGGAATGAGATCTGTTCCTGGTGTATAGGGATTAAAGTTTTTTAGCATGTTGATATGTATAAGGTTTGTTTTTATTTGTTGGAGAAAAGGAAAAATCGATCACAACGAAGAAAAAATACAAGGATGTGGATGTTCTGGTGTGAGAGAGAAGCGATCATGCATCCATAGCCGTAAATCAATTTAAAACCTATCAAAGTTTTTGTTCGTTTCATCATCAGAAATTTTATTACTTTGATTTTTCTATGGATTGAAATGTATTGAGAGAGAACTGAGATAAGTCTAAAAACGGAAAAGACGACAGTCTAAAAGAGTGATTTTATTCAATAAATACTAAAAAAAAATAATAATAGATCACAGAAGATTTTTGGTTTAAAAATAATTTCTGAGCTAATAGTACTTTTCATATTTCTTTTGTAAAGTGTGCGCTTTATATTCTTTTTCTTGAAATAAGTGCACAGCAATGTGTATTTTCATAACTGCAAATGTCAGTGCACTTTCCTTTCACTTGTGTACACTTGGCATTACAAACATGGAGTATGTAAATGCAATGAACAGCTGATACAAATAATAAGAAGTTTATTCTACTCTATAAGTTGGTGATAAAGAGCATAATGAGAAACAACAATCAATGTTGAAATGCATCATCCAGGGTCGAGTATTTAAGGAACATTTATCAGGAAAAAAAAATTATGAGGAATTATTTAGGACGACAATCCTTTCAAACTACGTTTTTCATTTTTTCAAAACTGAGTTTCACTTGAAAGCTGTCGCGACATTGCGATTGTTTTTTATCCTGAAAACATGCGCAAGTTGTACAAATTGATAGAGGTCGCTACGCTAATTCTCTGCAACTCTTTGGGTTTTAGCAGTCAAAAAAGTTCTTTCTTTGCACTTGATTTGTGTATGAGAAGTTTTTTTCCAAAAAATTGCAGTTCAGGAACGTAAGTTTCATCATAATGCATAAGGGAATTAAGAGTGCAACATTAATTAAAAGACTCGTCTAACTCAGATAACAGACTTTTCATGAATTTCGGTAGACAATGTTCATAGACATTCATCTATAACAATTAAAAACCGATTGGTTGTGTTATTTGTTCCTAATCTCTTCAGCCGCAAGTAAAGCTAAGGAGAGGTTGCTTATGTTGAATGTACTGACTACGATATTTTAGCGAGGTTTTGTATGAAACCTGTAAGGATTTAATACCAACCTTTTCATGATTTTGAACATTTACAGAAGTATGATACGAAACCATTTTAACTACGAAATCTGAAAGGGTACGATACGAAGCCTTTCATGATTTTGAAAAATTTCTGAAGTATAATACGAGACCTTTCTTACTACCGAACCTTTAAGAGGTTTCATAAGCGCGTACGGGCCCTTTTAGAATATCATAAAATACCACTGAACCTGAAAGGTTTCGTTTGGCACCTTTTTTTTCAGTGTATCCACTATGATTAGCTTCACTTCAACATCACTCTCAATATTTCAATCAATCAAGGAAAATTGACGAAGTCAAGATGAATATGTGATGAATTGATCGAAAGAGACCGATCTGTGAAATTCAATGAGTATTAGTACATGCAAAAAGATAACATTTCATTTTAGCAAAGTTCATTATGTAGAAATTCACAATACGCCGACGACACAAGATTATATACTGATTGGAAATAGTCATTCTGAAGACACTATTTTCCATGTTTGAAAAAAGGACACTCTGATATTGAAGTATAAACTAAAATAATGACGGCATTCCATATGACTAGTAACTATAAAAAAGTAACAAAAAAAAGCAATTCATTCGAATATTTTCTTGTTTTTTCATGTGTCAGTGAAAATTTGAAGCAAAATATTGAAAAGAAAAGACGAAATTATATGAATCCAAAACATTGAACATCAACCCATCTGAATCATCCTTCTACGAATATTTATGCAGAAGACAATAAAGTATCGGCCTGTGCCGCATGTGCTACCGATGGGTTGACGACTGGACTCCACGTATCGGATGAAGGATCATATACTTCACCTAGAGGTAGACTAGAACCACCAGCCACCAATACTTTCCCCGATGATAATAGTGCAGCCGTGTGATAAACACGAGGTGATGACATGCTGGCAACCACACTCCACTTATCGAATGAAGGATGGTACAATTCACAACTAGACAAGTAATCACCATTATGTATACCGCCTGTTACTAAAACTTTTCCCGACAATAGTAAAGTAGCAGTGTGTGTCCAGCACGAGCAAATAACATTTTGGTGGCTGAGCTCCACGTGTCAGAAGAAACATCGTACATTGCATTATTCAACAAGGACTTGTTTCCATCAGTACCACCTATGATTAGCATTTGTTTAGATGATAGTAAAGTGGCTGTTTGTTGAAAACGTGCAGTTGACATATTAGCAACTTTAGTCGACGTATTCGAAGAGATTTTGTACATTTCACAACTCGACAATGCCCCCTCTGCATATCCACCTACTATTAGCACGTGTTCATTTGGTAATAAAGTTGCGGTATGTTGAAAACGGTTTGATAGCATATCAGCTGCCTTAGTCCATTTCATATATTGAGGATCGAACAACTGACAAGTACGAAAGTGGGTGTGGGTGGGTGTGGGTGTGGTGGTGTGACTGTGGCTATGGGTATGAGTGTAGTTTTCGTCTTGACTCTCACCCTCACCCACACCCACAAAACTTTAATAACTTGAAAAATAAATTTTATAAAATTTAAATTAGGGATGACAATTTGCAATTAATTTACTTTAAATTTCACTCGCTACCAATTTAAATTTAAAATGGATTTAAGCATTCTTAAGTTAAGTTAATAAAAAAAATTTAAATTTAAGTTTTTTAGAACTAATTTTTAGGTTTAATAATTTGCCTTTAAATCGAAATTAACAACTACAGTCGAATCCGCTTATAAGAGCGCTGTTGGGAACTCTAAAAGAGGCTCTTATATGCGGACCGCTCCTTTATCCGAACTATATGTAAACCAGTGCAAAAATCGATTCCTGTCAACATTTATTAAGTAATACATAGGCATACATAAATTTACTTGAAGAAATCCGTAATTTTACTTTGAGTACGAGTAATGAAAGCGTTTTTTCGATCATGTCTTCGATATCATAATATGAATTATACTCTGTATAATTCTCTTCCAAATACTTGCGAACCATCGAAAGATGCATCAGCGCATCTTTATGAGAGACACGTGGCATCAGTTCATGAACAATTCCGGCTTCTTTTTCTTCTTCTAAATCGACCATTTCTTCTCGATTTTGTTTCACCGAATCGTGAATTTCGGCATCCTTATCGCAGTCGACGAACGCCTCGAAATCTTCTGCTTGTATGGCTTCGCCGAATTCTGACACATCCAAAACTTTCTGCATTTCGTTCACGTCACTAATGTCGTCACTAACAAAAAACCCGGCTTTTCGAAAACAGTTTTCGATCGTAGTGGGCGAAACGAGAAACCAAGCTCGCTTGAGCACATGTAACGCTTTTAAAATATCGACGAATTTCACATAATCGATTACTGAAAGATGAAAGTGAATACGTATAGAAAGTTCATTTTATTGCAAGCTTTCGACACAAACATGTGTCATCATCAGGCAAAGAACAGACCATTCTACAAGTTTTCGAGCAACTGTCGAAATTCTTCTTTATGATTCATCATTCTATTTCGATTCGAGATCCAATCGACGAACCATAGTTGTTAATTCTTCCCTTATGAGATCCATTCAAAAGGTAGTACTTTTGAATGGATGTGGTAGCCGACAATCTTGTCTGCCACAGAGCAGACATCCATTTCAAAAAGCAATATGGCTCTTTTATGCGGACTCAAATCACAAAAAGGTGCCGAAACTACGTTCTTATAAGCGGACCGCTCCCTTATCCGAGGCTCTTTTAAGTGGACTTTGTCAGCACACAAAACAATGGAGAAAAAAACGGAAAATTTAAAAACGGCTCTTACAGGCGGACCGCTCCGTTATCCGGAGCTCTTATAAGTGGACTCGACTGTATTATAGTCAAAATGAATGACTTTAGAAAAAAATAGATAAGAAATACGAAGAATTATTCGAGTTCGAATGTAAATGGAGATCCGAAAAAAGAAAACTATTAAATTTTCTTTCTCGGAATGGATTTAGTTTTAGATTAGCTTTCAAAAGACGAAACATAAAACTATGCAAGTAACATGCATCCAGAATCGATACATTTGAATCTAGATTGAGAAAAATGAAACATGCATTATAGGCGGCTACTTCTCATTTGCGATAATAAGTTAAATAAAATTTTAAAATATTATTAAAAATTTAAACTCCAGTCAACATTAAAGTTAAGAAATTAAACTATTTGTTTTTCCAGAACTACAAAAACTTAATTAATTTAAATTTCAAGTTTTAATTCATAAATAGTCATATTTAACAATTTTCACTTTCAAGTTCGAATCGCATAAAGTTTAGGAAGATGTAGAGTTCGCTATTGTTTTCTATGTAATTTAATACTTAGCTTAGGAAGTTGTAGAGTCCACTAGAAAATCTAACATAAATCTAACTGAATGTAAAAAAGATTTAGAAATATCGCGTGTAGTCTGTTTGAAGCTAAGCGAATGCGGTCTGAAAGTGTCACTTCTCATTTTGAAAGATTAGTGTAAGAACATGGCAGCAAAACAAAATTAGTTTCACATTTCAAGGTATTTGATTCAAAAAGCTTTATCAGCTCTGAATTAATTATGAATTTTGCTGCTTCACCAAAAAGAATGTTTTATAAGTGAAATGTTCTGTCGAATAAATTGTCTTAAAAAACGCCAATGAAATCTTGTCGCATTTTAAACGAGGTCACTGAAATAGGTTGATTGCGTGAGAGTCTTGTATAAAATCTTTTTTGGAACGTAGCAATATCATAGATTTAGTTTAAGTACTATAAATCTTGATCTTAATCAGGAACGATTTTTGGAAGCTGACATACTTAATTCTCATATTGAACAACGAAGCCTAATATAGCTCGAGCAAGGGGCAAAAAAAAAAGAAAGTTTTGATGAAGATCGAAGGGAGATTTTGAATTTTTTCTCTCATGTTTCACAAACATGATTCAATATCCATTTAAAGCGTGACCTCGATGGACGCTTGTTTGAAGAGAACTCGAATACCAACACCTAAATCTTGTCTCGTTTACATTTTTTCCACAATTTTCGTTGTTGAATAATTATATCTTTGGGTTTCAATTAGTTTCTTTTCAATGGACTATTTATCGTATGTTAGTATGGAAACTACATAGAATTCCAATACAAAAACAGGCTTATGACGTTCATATTGGTAATTTGGTCTAATGAACCCTAAATATGAGACTTGATTTCGAAAAAGAAGAAGAGCACTACGTAGTTTAGCATACTCTGCTAATAAGAGCTGAATACATCGAAACCCTGCAAGCATATATCAAGCGAACTCTGCATCTTCCTAAACCAAAATATAGAAATTATCAGAGAAAACAAGAGCGAACTCTACAAATTTTAATTTTTCGAACAAAATGGCTATTAAAATTCGTTTCAGTAAAAATATATTAAATAATAAAAGCATACGATTTTAATTCTCGGAGTTCTTTTCAAGAAAGGAGTTTTAACGAATAAAAAATCGAAAATTGGACACTTTCAATCGCTTTTAATCTGAAAAATTCAAATTTATTAAAAAATGAACTATAATAAAATGGGATTCCCGCTCTTCGCCAATAAGAATTTCGCCAATTATTGGCGAAAGTCCATTGAACTTTCATCATTTATTTGGCGAAAGTCTTGTGAACTTTCGCCAATATTGGCGACAGTCCGGTGGACTTTCACCAATATTGGTGCAGAACATTTTGAAGGCAATAAATGCGAGAGCAAATGTCTTGCATCGTAAAAATGTACCGTGCTGCGTGCACTTGGGATATATTTGAATATCATCACATCAATTTTTAGTCATAAGCTGCTGGAATAGAAACAAAATGGTAGATTAAATGATGTCAAACGATGCACGTACAAGAAAAGAGAAAAAAAGAGAAAAGAGAGAATAAGATAAATAAAAAATATTGTGAAGACAAATCTAGTCATAATTTGATGATAAATTGGACGATGAGCATGAGAAGTCTGATATTGAAACATTATTTTTTTTCCTTTCTTTCCTCGATCAACAGGTTCCCCAACAAGGTAAGCAGGAAAACATGAATTTTGCAGTGCTGACTTTGACAGTTGACTTTCGGCAATTGCCAAAAGTCAACTGTCAAAGTCAGTACTGCAAAATTCGTGCTATCCGGTAAGCAAGAGACATGAATGTATCAATTAACGATATTTTGCTTGAGTGCAATAAATGTAATAATTTCTTATTTGTTTCCTTTTACGCGTTGCTGCACGAGTTGTGACAGGCATTTATCAAGCAATGTTTATCTGAGAAATTAAAACTAGAGATATATGTGCCAAAATTTCTACTGGAGGATTGATTTAATTATACATCCAGAATGTTGTACTGTAAACTAGGGAATTCACAGTGATAATTTTGAGTCGGTTAGTTGTAATAAAATCTAATAAACTTTGAATTTTCGACTGTATGTTCGCAAATGAGAGGATACCTTATAGGCGCATCTAAGTAAAAGGATCAAGGATCGAATAAGCATGCTCGTAAACCACCATGAATCGTCCGATATAGTTTTATTACATGATTCAGCATCACAATCATCGTTCTCCGTGTATTTTTAAAAAAAGTACGATCTCCTACAAATTTAAACGTAATCGTGTACAGAGTTTGCACTGATAAGAGTGCACACGATCCGCGTTTTCCTCCACATCTATCCTTGATCGATTCTATTTCTCTCCAAGGATACATAGAGATACGATAGCATAAAGCGAATCATCGAATGTACACGGATTTCGTATGCCTCATCTTTGCATATCACAGATGGATAAAATCACCCCGTGCCGCTGCTACACTGATCTGATCCTTGCAGAAAACGTGCACACAGTATCCTAATGTACGAGTGATGCGGAAAAATTTATTGGCAGAGTACAAAGAGACAGGAGAATGTGAGGCGCGTAGGTCTGAGTAGAGGCGTGGGATTATTTTTATTCATCTCTCATGAAGAATGCCGGTGAGGGTTAGAATGAATGCGGCTGTATGTTTCTTGATGCTTCGAATACATCTACACCCGACAATCTAAATATATTCAAGTATTCACTTATATATTAGGCGTAATATTTTCCTCGGATAATATTTATTCCAACGTTCAAAAATAAATTGCTCGATAGATCTATCAAGCAGCATAGATTACGGCATGATTTGGTCTATTTTGTTAAAAGATAATTACAAATTTGTGGTTCAATAGGGTGAAAATGTACTTATGAACTTTTGATATTGTAACGACGATATTATTTTTGAGTTAAGTGTAAGGAAAACAAGTTTTTGCTAGGCCTTGAGTGATTTTCTATTGAAATATTCAGCCGAGTTTCATGTGAATACGTCCTTTTGCCTTCATTTTTTTCCACTTCAATTGTACAGACGGAATACCATCCACCCATACACATTATTCAACTGAATTCATAATGTCTACATATAGAGGACTGCATGAACAGAGCAATGACAATAGAACATATGCAGCAAAGCTCCTTATTATTTTCAAATAAAATCAATTCGGAAACTTTTTGAGCGTAGTATGTAATTATATATATTTCAAAATAGTTTTAAAGAGTAGCAGATTATTTATCTAATCATGCAACGTCCTTTTTCACCGTTGTTCGATATCCTTTGTACTGACGTCTTTTTCCGAATAAAAGAAGCTACTGAATGATTTTTAGGAAAGAAGCTTGAGTTTAGTTTTAAATTCATTTGTAACTTTGTGAAGCATGAAACAAAGTGTCTAGTTTTAGAATCGAGAAATCATACATAACGCGTTTATAATAATTTTCTTCGAAAACCCGGGAGAAAAGTAGCTTCCAGGTTTCTAAGAGAAATGTTTAAGTTTCCAGCGTAGTGTGATTCTAATCGGATTTTTTTGGTTTCGTCAAGAAATGGGCCACACAACCACAAATGGCTGAACCTGTTATTCTTGTGACGGTCGCGGATATCATATAAAGACGTGTCATGGGTGTAATGGCAGTGGGCAAAGCAGATACAGATGTGTATGCAACATCTGCATTGGCAAGGACGAATTCCATTCTCCCGGGTTGAATGAGTGCTATTCTTGTAACGGTACAGGAATTTCCTAATAGTACGATAGATGGTAGCACACGGTATCAATTATCAACGTCATTTTGGAAAAATAAATCATCTGAAACTGCTTACACCACTTTTGTCCTTATCGCCGGTTTATCTCTTTACATTTTATGTATGTGCTTAATTGTTCCCCAATAAAATATGCAAACAACGCGTCAAGGCCATAGATCTTGCTTAGCTGAGCCCTACAAATTTTATAAGATGTAAAACAATGAAAAAAATTATTTGAAGATAAGTGAGTTAAATATTGATATTCTGGGTGTAATTGTGATTGTGTGAGTGAGTGTTGGTGTGGGTGGCAGTATGCGTACTGACATATCTGTGGCTTTAGAAAAAGGCATCAAGGTCCAAAACCCGCCCACATCCAGGACGGGACCGGATACAATCTCTGAATAACCCCTTCCGGGTCTTGCTGAGACAGTTTCTGATCGTTCCGCCAGTTTCTTATCAGAAGTCACAATCTAGCAGTTAGAATGGACAAATGGCGAATCGTGCCAATCAAAGAAGAATGAATGTATCAATAATAACTTACGTAAAGAAAAGAGTTGAGAGACATTGAGATAAATGATTTTCGTTCTTGTAAAATTAACTCGGATAGTAAAGCAAATCGTTTATTCCATGCACCATTGTGTGAGTCATAACATTATTTCGCTATATGTTGAATATCTTATTTCTTTTATACATATTTTAGTTATTTGCATCTTTTTATTGACTTTTCTTTTGTTTTTCATTTTGTACGTATATTTAAACAATATGGAAATAGAACTATATTTGAGCTGTTTGAACATTTTTCGATACTCAACAGATTCGAACAGCTGAAATGGTAAATGGTCAACTAATATAATTGAAGTTGAACATTCAAGTTGTTCGATATAAAATAATCGATCATTAAGTCTATTCTTTTTACATAATGAACACTATTAACTAATCTAATTGACAAAAAAATAAGAAAAGTGGCATATCTAAAAAAAAAACTTGTGTTTCATCAATGTCCGTATCTTTTATCTAGTT
Source organism: Rotaria sp. Silwood2 (assembly GCA_905329745.1). Classification (NCBI taxonomy): domain Eukaryota; kingdom Metazoa; phylum Rotifera; class Eurotatoria; order Philodinida; family Philodinidae; genus Rotaria; species Rotaria sp. Silwood2. Next base: position 151,850 of record CAJNSZ010000200.1, read on the forward strand.
CTGAAGTCGACAAATTACTCGAACATGGTTGGGAGCAATATTCAGTACATGCCCAAGAACAGCTGTTGCGTCTTCGAGAAACTTCTTCTTCTCATCAGGTGAAAGAGAACCATAGTTTACAGTAAATGGAATGTTGCCGGTAAAGCAAGTTTGTTAGAGTACATCTTGTAAAATCGTTACTTTTTCTTCTTTGATTCAAGTTGAAAGAGATAAGTGCAGAAAAATATTTGTTTTTTAATTCTGAGAATATGAATAAAATATTCAAAAGATCAGTCTGATACATGAAAAGAAAGTGGGAATTTTCAAGATTGGTAAAGAATAGATCTATGCATGAATAGTAATCAATGAATCAACAGACGTCATAATATAACAATCTAACATTTCTTCATCTATTTCTCAGTTTTATTCGAAAATACTTAACGTAGTCTGATACTAATAAAGGTGATTGATAACGACAAGATATTATCGTGATGTACGGTATCATTCGTCGTTTTCCTGCTGAATCATCAGGATTCGTTGATGATCATGTTCGAAAAGAAACTTTTCGTCGATTTCATATGGTCATTTATAAAGAAATCGAAGTCTATCTGATATCTTAAGGATAACAGGACCATCTGTTTTGTTTTCTTCTCCTGATTGAAGACCAATTTTCGAAGATTCCGAATATCACCGAGTGATAAATCATCACACATTCTAAAAGAAACGTTTCGAAATTCCCTTTCAATCAAAAGAAAAAATAATCAAGTTATCTGTGTCATATTTCAACACATCATTTTTCTTGTGGCTCAAACGTCAGCATCCAAGTTATCTTGATAACTGGGATTTGGATGAGATCAGACATTTATTTAGTAAATTCTTCATTTTATCTAGTTGTGGTATGACGGCATTTTGGATTTCATTCGATATTCGAATTGAAAAAGGATGCATCAAGACATATTTGTACGTCTCACACAGAAGATACATTAATAAATTATATAAGTTTAAAGACACGGCTTCATACAAGCGTATCGGGAGCAAATGCTCTCTAGTCATGTTGTTAATGAAGTCGATAGAGAAGGAAAACAAGAGTGTTTCAGATAGGTAAATTTATTTCATTTATTTTCGTCTTAGACAAAGATTCAGTTCAAATAGTCGTTGTCGAGCATCATTCCGATTCGATTTAGGATCATACCAATTCGAGGATTGTTGATAGTAAGAGGCGCGAAATTGCATCGATTCATGACGTAAGCAAATGTGAGATTTCTGGCCGGAGCAGCAAATGCAATACTACCGCCCGCACCTAAAACGTATCGATTTATTGACATTGAATTTTCTATCGATCGATCTAACCGGAATGACCAAATGATTTAGGGCCAAACATTGGAAAATCTTGTTCGTAAAGCATAAAACCCATACCGACAGGAAACGGTATTTGAAATGTGAGATCGACTTCGTTCGGTAGTGTATTCAATGTTGTGGCGCGTTGCAAGATTCCTGCATCCAATAATCGACTATCCTTTCGTTCATCGATATTGCTTATGAGTGAGGCGAAAATAAGAGCTAACGATCGAGCATTAGTGATGCCGTTTGCCGCCGGAATCTCTGCTTTATGTGTTCGTGGTTCATTGTGGAAATGATACACTGTCAACATGGATGCACTCAAGATGTCTTCGAGATCAGTAAAAATCAATGGTGATACTCGTTGTTCGAACTCTTGTGGAAGACCAATGTAGAATTCAGTTTGTATGCGATCAGCAATTTCTTCTCGAATAAATTCTCCTATTGTTCGCTTCTGTGGATCGACTCGTCGTACAAGTTCGCCAGCTAACCATCCGTAAGTAAATGCGTGATAACCTTGAGCACTTCCAGGAAGCCAAACAGGTGGTTCTTGTTCAAGTAAATGAATCATTGATGTCCAATTCAGATATTGATCGAACGAAGAGACCAAAACGTCAGGCACACCAGCACGATGTGACAAAATATCGGCGACAGTCGTATTCTCTTTACCTTTCTGTCCGTATTCTGGCCAATAGTGCGTCACAAGTTCTGAATAGTCCAAAAGACCTCGTTGAACGCAAAGTGCCGCAGCAACAGCTACTAAAGCTTTCGATGTTGAAAATACCAATTGAAGTGTTTCGTTATCATAGACTTTCGTTTTTGATGCATCAAACCATCCGCCAACTAGATCCACTACTAATCGACCATGATGATATATCGCAATCGAACTACCAGTATCTCGTCCTTGTATGAAATTCTCTCGAAACAAATCCCGTACAAATTCCCAACCATTAGCCGTACTACCATAGACATTTACATCGGTACTAATCACCAGCGAAATACAACTTAACCAACAGATAACAATCGACCACATAACTTTTCCTTTATCTCGTTCTAATCAATAATCAATCAAACTTAAAATGATCATCAATAATTAATACTAAACAAATATCATTGATATTTTGTTTTTCGAAACTATGCTATACAATGTGCATCATGTTGAAAGAAAAATGAAAGACAATAGATTACAAAACGAACAGGCAAGTAAAGGGATTAATCTAAGTACAGAAATATATCGATCGATCAAGAAACAACAACAAAATTGCATGTATGAATGACAATAGTGATTCGCGTGTGTGAATCAGATTCCAGACAGGATGACAACTAGATGATCTTGGGATGAACACAGATTCATTTATATTTAATTCATTTTCATACCATCCGAATGTGCCAACAGATCGGTTGAAAACAGATCAATCTATATTTTTAAATAATATAAATTAATCTGCTACTCTCAGCTTTTGCTTTTCAGCAATCGATTAAGTCGAAATGGAATTTTAAAATATATTTGATAATGTGCTTGAATTAAACATAATAGAATAAAATAATAATGCAGTCTTAATTAACGCCGACGCGTTTCGTGTATTTTATTTAAATTATAAAACACTCTTCAGGGTTCTGCATTACAAAAAAGCACAATTAAAAAGAGAAAATTAAGAAATATTAAAAACGAAAAAAGTAAGAAATATTTCAAAAGTGAAGTTCAAAAATTTCTTTTTCGTTTAAATATAAATCTGTTTTAGTTTTTTGGGTGATGATTGGAAGCTAGTGACAAATATTTTTATCTTTTTGTAGTTGGTCAGATTTTGGATCCACTAATACAGTTAAGCTACTTTTTTACAAATAGCCTTTTTTAGTTCAAATAATTTTTAATAATTATATAATTTAATATTTGTACCTAATTTTGGAATTATATTGTGAATAAATTTCGAAGTTATATCCTATATAAATTTTTTTATGCATAAATTTTATTTTATACCATATTCAAATATTTGGAAAAGAGAATAATATTGTAATTCGAGCATTTCCATGAGTTTTTCTTATATTTGAATTTGAATTTTTAATTTCAAATTTTTAATATATTAGCGACATGAATATATCTATTTTTGGCATTAGTAAATATTTTATCCATCTATAAGGTTTACTTAGACCGTAATTATTTTCCCATATAACGTTTCTAAATCAATTTTAAAATAGTATAATATTATTGTATGCTTCTATTCTTGTAGTATTTATAATACTTAAAATTTATATTTTAACAATCATCATTTAAAATAGTATTGGGCACTTCCATCAGAAGTATACCATAAAAACGCAAAGATCTCAGAAAATGTTTTGAGGTATCAGAGCTTATGGAGCTTTTTGTGCTGATCATTTTGATAAAAAAAATTTTTCTTTTCATCAAAAAATAACGACGCTAGGGTCAAAATACTGAAACATGAAAAAGTCCTATCGGTTACTTGTTTTTTTTGCAGTATTTTGACTCTACCAGCATTATTTGTCAATGAAATAGGGCAAAATTTTATGTCAAAATGATCAGAAAAGAAAGCTCTACAAGCCCTGATGCTTCAAAAGGTTTTCTGAAATCTTTGGGTTCATATATCTGACTATCTATGACTATCCATGTTCAAAAAGTTGATCACCATATAACTCAAAATGGCTATATTCTTGCATAATGGGACTTTGTGGGTTTTGTAGCGTGGAGTCTGCTCTACAAAAGCCCTATACACGGCAATCGAAACACACCGACAAAATAGTGCGTAAAATTCGATAAAACACTAAGGACTATGATTATTCCGGAAAAAGAAGATCTTTTATGCATATTGCTTTGAAATTCCATTTGTTTGAGCTGAAAATTGTAGTATGGTGACATCTGAGAAGTCGAACGATGAAGTCGAATAAGATTTTTAAGTGTATTTTGACGCAGTTGAGAGTATCTGAACAGTGATTTCGATGAAAACTTTTTCTAACCTGTTATTTTGTCGAGTCAACGATGTGTGATTTGAGTTTATATAAAAGAATTTTACAGTAGAGAGCCGACTCTAACTCTGATCCGTTAAACAGTGACTGATTATATGGAAATATGATTCATGTTACTCTTATGGTTATGACACGTTTGTATGATATGGCGTAGAGGACGCATGACTAGTGGTATTAACTACGTAGATTCATTCTTTTTTCCCCTTACATATATAGCCCTGGAAAGCAAAAGCTGCACATGATATTTCGGCTCTTTTAATACGCGAAAAAGACATTTTAAGAAAAGTAATTATACCACTCGATAGCGCTCGAAATTCTCTACCAAACTATATATTTTGATTGTATCTTGCTTTTATCTTCTGAATNTACGAAAAAACGTACTTTGTACTGGTACTTAGGTACATTGTACTCAAGTACATTGTATTTAAGTACGCCGTACTCAGTACATTTGTACTTAGTACATTGTACTTAAGTAAAAGTACAAAGTACAAATCTAAAGTACACAGTATTTGTACTTGTACTTCCTGTACTGGTACTGGTCCAATGTCTGATCAGGAGAGAGTAAACTTATGGAAATAAATAGTGAAAAGCACTTTAGTGGTGTCATAAGATTCTGTAGCCATGAAGACAAAGGCTTCTTTCATCAAAGGACCTCATTTCACTATTACAAGGCCAGAAAAATAAACAACAACTCATGCCAGTGTGCCGATCGGTCTAGTCCAGCCTGACTGTTAAGACCTATACCATTTCCGATACCGCTAGAAAAATAACACTACTGGCTTCAACTCTAGTATAGGTAGTATAGTTAGTATAGGATGCATTGTGTGTGAGTATGTTTGTGGGTAGGAATGAGTGTATGTGAAACGAAGACCAATATCCACCCTCACAACGACTGTTCACCATTACTCTCAATGTTTCAGGAAAACAAGAAAAATTGAAAAAGTCAAGACTAAAATATGTGGTCAAGTTGATTGAAAGGATTGAACTCTGCAATTCAATAAGTATTAACATATTCGAAAGATAGCATGTCATTTTAGCAGAAGTCATTATGCAAAAAATCATGATAGGCCTGTGACACATAATCATGTACTGATTGGAAACAGCCATTTTGAAGAAATTATTTTCTATATTTGAAAGAAGGACACTATCACTATTGAAATACAAACTATTTAGAATGATGACAACATTTTATATGACTAATAACTATAGAAAAGAAATTTAAAAAAAAGGCTGCATCTCATTCGAATTTTTTCTTATCTTTTCATGTGACAGTGAGGAAGTGAAGCAAAAAGCTGAAACATCAACATGTTTTAATCATCCTTCTATTACGAACATTTATGTTGAAGACAATAAAGTATCTGCCTGTGACGCATATGCTGCCGATATGTTGGCGATTGGACTCCATGTATCGGATGAAGGATCGTATATTTCACCGAGTGGTAGACTATAACCGCCAGCCACCAATACTTTTCCAGATGATAATAACGAAGCCGTGTGATAGACACGAGATGATGACATGTTGGCAGCCATGCTCCACTTATTCGATGAAGGATCGTACAATTCACAACTAGACAAGTAATCCCCATTATTTGTACCGCCTGTTACTAAAATTTTTCCTGATAATAGTAATGTAGCTGTGTGCCCAGCACGAGCTGATAACATCTGGGCAACTTGGCTCCACATGCCGGATAAAACATTGTACACTTCATTATTGGACAAGGGCTTGCTTCCATCATTACCACCTATTACTAGAAGTTTTTCCGATGATAGTAAAGTGGCTGTGTGCTGAAAACGTGCAGTTGACATATTAACCACTTGTGTCGATGTGTTCGATAAGATATTGTAAATTTCGCAACTCGACAAGACACTCCCTGCATAACCACCTGCTATTAGCACTTGTCCAGATGATAATAAACTTGCGGTGTGTTGAAAACGCTTTGACAACATATCAGCTGCATGGATCCAACTCATTTGTTTAGGATCGAACAAGTGGCTAGTAGATGTGTATTCTATGAAATTAGAACCACCTGTAACTAATACTTTTCCAGAAGGTAATAAAGTAGCAGTGTGTCCGGTAAGTTCATCGCTTAGACCACCGAGTGCTTTCCAAGTATTGGATTGAGGATCAAAGATCTCACTAACACTTGAACTCAGATCGAACTGATCAGCACCACCTACTACTAACACTTGTCCAGACGATAGTGACGTTGCAGTGTGTTGAGATCGTGATGATGACATATTAGTAAATTGAGTCCACAAATTTAATGAAGAATTGTATACTTCACAACTCGACAAACGATTCCAAGCATTTGAGCCACCTGTTATCAAGACATTCCCAGATAACAATATCGTAGCTGTTTGTTGAAAACGTTCTGAATCCGTCTTATCCACTGGAGTCCACGTATTGTATAAAGGATCATAGAGTTCACCAATTGGGAGAGTGTTCCCACCGGTTGCCAATACTTTTCCAGATGGTAATAGAACGGCTCTATGCTGAATACGTGGTAATGACATGTTGGAAACTAGAGTCCACGTTTTGGATAGAGGATCGTATATTTCACAAGTTGCAAAGCCATCTTGATTATCACCACCTGTGACTAATACGTGTCCAGATGATAATAAGGTGGCAGTATGCCCATAGCGTGGGAATGACATGTTCATCACTGATATCCATTTGTTCGATGAAGGACTGTAAAGTTCACAATTCGCCATGTAATATCCATTATTAAAACCACCTGTGACTAAGATTTCACCGGTAGATAATAAAGTGGCAGCATGTTGCGAACGTGGTTTAGACATTTTGGCAAAAGAAGTCCATGCATCAGATTTAGGGTCATACATCTCACAACTAGATAAGTAATCATTTCCATCAAAACCACCTGTTACTAATACTTTCCCAGATGATAACAAAATAGAAGCGTGTTGAGAACGTGGCGATGACATATTGGCGAGTAAAGTCCATGTGTTAGACGATACATCATACATTTCACAGTTCGAAAAATACATGTTATTCAAGTCTTGATCATAACCACCTATTACTAAAACGCGTCCAGATGGTAGTAAAGTAGCCGTGTGTTGACAGCGCGATACTGACATATCTGCAGCTGCAGTCCATATATTGGATAGGGTATTGTATACTTCACTACGCGGTATACAGCCTACAATAGAATATCCACCTGTTACCAGAACCTGTTCAGTTGAGAGTAGAGTCGCCGTATGCTGAGAACGTGATAATACCATATCAGCAGTTGGCACCCAGGTATTTGATGGAGTGTTGTATATTGCACAACTTGATAATGAGTCCCAACCATCGAAACCACCTGTTACTAATACTTTTCCAGACGATAACAACGTTGCAGTGTGTTGCAAAACAAAAGTAGGAAATTTGGCGGTTGGACTCCACGTATCAGATATAGGATCGTATACTTCACTAAGTGGAGCACTGATACCACCTGTGACTAGTATCTTACGGGATGGTAACAAGATGGCTATATGCTGAAAACGTGGAGCTGACATGCCGGCAACCGGAGTCCAAGTGTTTGATACTGGATCATATACCTCACAGCTAGACAATGCATCGAATATACTATCACTAGATACACCACCTGTTACAAAAACTTTTCCTGATGGTAATAATGTAGTGGTATGTGCAGCACGCGCAGTTGTCATACTAGCAACTGAAGTCCATTTATCCGATCGAGCGTCATACACTTCACAATCAGACCAGTATTTATGCTTATTATCAAATCCACCAGTTATTAACAATTTATCCCTAAATAAGAAAGTGACTGTATGAAAACGACGTCCTTTTGACATCGAAGCTACTGGAGTCCAAGTATCAGATGCAGGGTCATAGATTTCACAAGCTGAATCGTCGTCAGAGCCACCACCAGTCACTAGTACTTTCCCAGATGATAATAAAGTAGCACTATGAGCCATACGAGGTGATGCCATATCAGCGACTAACTTCCACGTATTGGATGATGGATCGTACGTTTCGCAACTGGATAGGATACTATCTTCATCATGCCCACCTATGATCAAAACTTTCTCAGATTTCAATAAGACGGCTTGGTGCTGAGAGCGTTCTGATGACATATTAGGGATCGTTTTCCACGTTTTGTATGAAGAATCATACAATTCACACGAAGAATAAATATTATGATCAGTAGTTTGACCGCCTGTTACTAATATTTGTCCAGATGATAATAAAGTAGCCGTGTGTTCATGACGTGGTGTTGACAAGCTTGGAAGCACTATCCACGTGTCGGATGAAGAAATATATGCTTCACAGCTCGCATAGGAATTTACAAGTTTTGTACCACCTACCATTAATACTGCTCCGGATGGTAATAATGTTCCAGTTAGTCGAATTAGTAAAAATGGTACGTCTTTAATCGAGTTTAAGGACGTTTTTGTTAGTAGTGATGGCATCATGTCTATTTGAGCAGCTTAAATAATGGGCAAAACATCTTTTGTCTGTAGCCTCGAATAATGTTTATGAAACTTATAAGTGGCAATCTGTTTATATTTCGCAGCTTCCGCACATTTTTCTTTCAAGTGCATGATTTTCAAAAACAGAATTCTTCATTTTTCTGGTTTTCTCTCGATTTCACTAGAATTGACGAAGTTTAAACTTTTTCAGTAGAAGATTGTTCAAATACGAACACTTATTTTCAAATAGAGAGGATCAGCAAAATTCTATCTCCAAAATCAAGTACTAATTTTTCCAAATGAATCGTGTTAAACAAAGTAAATACTACAAAACTGTTTTGTACTAGTTTTCGAATCTGTTAAATCGAATATAATTTTGCTTCATCTATATGATGCTATTTTTTCCAGCGACGTTCGGACTTATTCTTATTAGGCGAATAATTTTTGCAAGTAATCATTATAAGTAAAGGTGTAATCGAGCATATTTACTTACATTTGCACTGTTGGGCAATGGCGCCAATAAAACGACCACCACAATCACTCATTTCAACCAATGCTATGGCATTTCCTCGATAGCCGCCACAACGGGGTAATGTAGAAGTCCAATTGCTAAAATAAGCTAAGCAAGTTGCAGAACAATTGCTGATGTAATCGCATAAACATGCTGTTGACCACGATTTCGTGCATTTTGAAACCATTCCAAAGTCTTGAATCAAAGCACCTGTATCATAATTCCGTGCCGAACAGTAGCATCTAGCAGTATTTAGAACAATGAAGAGAATAAGACTCTTCTAAATGTGAATTAAATCATACTTAGTTGAACTTTGGAGCACCGCGTAGTTTTCGTCGTTATTTATTTCGATAGTCTCAAAAGACTTACCGTAGTAAGAATTCTCTTCATGAATATAATTCATGTGATGGTGTAAACCACAAGAATTCTTAGATACAATTAACAAGAGGATCACAGTTAGCAAGTGTTGCATGCTTCAAATTATTGAGCAATGTGGGGTTTAATGTTAAGTGTACGTCTCTTGAGTTATTTCCAATCCAAAGTTCTGTGATTTAATACTTTTTTTATCTCTGACTATGAAGAGAGGCAATTATATAGAAAGTCGAAAGTGTTAGTCCTTTCTTGTGTGAGAGAGAATTACAGCTGCCATTTTTCTCGCTGTGTACTGAATTCAATAGCAGCTGCCTTTTTTTCTCCACATTGTGTCGTTCTGTATTATCGATATGTCGATTGAAACCTTGAATAAAATTACAAATATAGAACAATGTTCTTCTAGAGATTTATCCTCTGTAAAAATAGGTCAATAGTAACAACATGACGCTTTCAAATAAACTACGCGAATTCATACAAGATCAGCTAATTACTAGATCTATGCGCCATTCTAGTTTCCATCACGGCTGGGGGTGTGAGTTCTATTAATAGCAAAAATCATATCCACATCTTCAAGAAAAAGGTTGTGGATGTGAGCTTTTCCTGGCAAATACCAACACTCACACTCCCACCACACATCCCACCCACCCACACCCCACACCGCACACTCCACACCCACCAACACCAACGCCCACTACGCTAATATTCACAGCAGCTCACGCCTGCAACTACATCCACGCCCCACCATCACACCGATATCGGTTAACCGTCACAGTCACCCACTCAAACTACCACCTAATACATCTGCAGTCACAACCCGAAAAATTGACATAAAAGTACTGGTGATGTTCTGCACTACGATTACTTTAACTAAGGAAGATTTCATGTTAGTGAATAAGCTTTATTGGTAAGTTGAGACAAATGGTCAATAGAAAGTACTGTGAAAACGATACGATGTAATTAGAATCAACTGTGAAGATGTATAATGTGAGTTTGTAAACGTGATACTAGATTCAGAGAAAAGCTGAATCTCATTTATCAAAGTCAGTATCAAAGTTATTATCATGGCATGGGGGACTTTTTTAGAGTCTCAATCTCTTGTTCCAGCATTTGGACGCGTTTTTCTAATGAAATTTTGTCGTTTTCAAGTTGCTCGATTAATTTGCTATAAGAATTATATATAGCTATCGCATCACTTATTGGTGGATCAGTTAAAGGGTTCATTCGATTGTCCATATAGAAGTAATTAGGCTTTATTGTAGACATATACATTAATTTATTGTACACAGCTTGAGCGATAATAATGTCTTCAATTGCCATTCCCAGAGCGTTAATCATAATAATTCCGTTCTGAAGGCATTTATCATTTGTATTTGTTTTATCTATTAAATCCCCAAATTCAATCACATGATGTCGCTGAATAATTCCACTATCCACTCCTTGTTTGAACACTTTTTTCGCTTGGGTACATTGAAACCAATTGTCTACGATAATAGCAGATGACTTTTGAAAAACACTCAAGTCAAAATCCATTAATGATAGATTGATTAATAATTTATCACCATTAATATCATCAGCTTTAATGTATGGCTCATTTGCTGAAGTAGTTGTAATAATAATCTCTGCTTCTTGTATAGCTTCCAACCAACTATTACATTTAATAATTTTTCCACTGACAATATCGTCAAAATTACTTTTATGCGAAAAGCATAATATTTTTTCAATTGTAGGAAAATATGTAGGTAGCATGGATGCGTGCATTCGTCCTAATTTTCCCATGCCTATGCATGCAATCTTTTTTGGCGACGGTACAAACATGTCCATCGCTATAATTGAAATGGCGAATGTTCTCATCGAGCTAATAACTCCATCATCCATAATGCACATTGGAGAATTAGTTCTTATGTTGTTCAATATTAAAATAGAATTGGCTCGGTTCACGCCAATTGAAAAATTATTTTCGTGGCTTCCTATCCATTTTATTCCTGCCATACTGTGTTTTCCTTCAAGATAGAATGGCATTGCAATAATTCGATCGCTGCCACTTTTTGTAGACCTTCTTTGTAGGTAATGCTTTACCGGTTGTGTTATATGAAACTCATCAGTCTTGAGTATTGTTAAAGCTTTCAATACATATTCTTTTATGAAGTTCATGTCGTTTTCGATAATTTTTTCGACAATGGGAGCATCGATAATTGGAATAGCCACATACGGTTTCCTCTCAATGTCGAAAACATTGTTTGTTGATAGATAACCAATTTTTTCCATAAGTGGGTGTATCTGTGGCATGACCTGTTCTATTTCAGATTCATTTAAATCTCGTTTCCACCGACCAATCGATTCTGAAGATATAGGCCTTGTAGCTTCAGTATTTTGCGGAAAATTAAATGGATTTCTTGAATGATTGTCAATTGCATAGTAGTTCATCATCGATTGTTCAAATTCAACACCAATAAATTGACAAATATTCTTTAACGTTTGGTTCGTATTGAACACAAGAGCTTCATACTGAACTTCCATGTAACTTGTATTATTTCGAAAAAGTACACCATCTTTAATAGATAGTAACCATCGATCGATGCAGTCTTGCAAAGGCATGACAAACCCAGTAGGAACTAATTTTCCATCAGATACCATTCGTTTTCTGTGCACTTTTAAAGACGCTACTACATCCATACCATTTCGTATCACATGTAGTATTTTAGCATTTGGAAAATGTTTCAAAATATATGCAATCCGATGGATGTTTCTTGATGTTTTATCGGCCCAAATCGTTTTGTTCGTTTTTAGCAAATAATGTTTGATAAACATTTCAATAAATTTCACTTTACTGTTACACATATTGAACATTGTTTCCAGTGTTTCTAATTCAATGTCAAACTTCTTGGATAGATCGTTTAAATCTATTTTTAATGGTAACAACAATTGTGATTCGGGGCCACATGCTATACGAGAATGAGTATCCAACATAACTCGTAGCAGTGTAGTTCCACTCCGACCACAGCCACCTATAATAACAATTTTCTCGTTGGAGACATAATTGTCCTCCACGTCAACTTGAAAATCAGAGTTTTTCCACCGTTTCAATTCGTGTGCCTGGACTTCGTTGATGCTTTCATTTTCGGTCATTTTTAGAAACTATATACACAAGTTTCGAAATATTTTTCAATCGTCCAACAGAACAGTTTTCGTGAAAAGTTGAAGCCCGATACGTATTACTCGTTTGGTTGTATATCTATCTAGAAAAAAAAATCAATGCTTCTAACCATCATATGTGACCAAAGCTGACGTACCGCACAATTTGTGTGGCAGTTCTCTCAATTTATTCCAACTCCACAACTTTAGCAAGTGTCTTCTAATTACTCCTCTATAAGTTTCTTGCAATGTACTACCATGCATTCCATTCGATTAGTGACCTCATCTGCCTTTCTTCACAACAGCAAACAGCTTTCGATAAACGTTACACTTCAAAGTACTCCACTTACCGATTACTTGAGAATTAAGTCACCCAACAATACCAAGAGTACCTGACACAATACGAGAATTGTCGATCTCCTACGAGTGATATTATATTCAACTGCAATCATACATCTAGGGGTGGGAAGTTCCCGTTACGTTCCCGGGTAACGGTAACTTTTCCGTTACCAGTTACCCGGGAACGGGGAACGGTCCGTTACTCCGTTCCCGGGTAACTGGCAACTTTTCCCTTATCAGGTACCCGGGAACAGTAACGGCCCGTTACCAGTTACCTGCGAACGGGGTAACGGAAAATGCTCTCCTTCCTATTTTCCTTATGAAAATGATTTTTGAAAAAAAATTTGTTTTTCAAATTTTTTTTTAATGCAGAAATAGACTTTTTGTGAAAAAATAATTTTTTTCGAAAACACCTCAAAATTTTGTTGTAAACAATTTTGTTTACTAAAAAAATTTGTTTACCAAAAGGTTTTTTCAAAAACGATTTTTATAAAGAAAATAGGAAGAAGAGCATTTTCCGTTACCCCGTTCGCAGGTAACTGGTAACTTTTCCCTTACCGTTACCCGGGAACGGAACGGTCTGGTAACGCTAACTTCCCACCCCTACATACATCTAATTTCGACTTCAATCTTTTCTGTCTGCAGCGAATACAGTAAGACATACATTGTACTCACCATACGCAACGCAATAAACCTTTGTATTAGTCAGAAAAAGCTAATATCTTTCTCTATTTCACATATTCCACAATACATGCACAAACAACACGGACTTATCAGCTGTAAGCTCGTCTCTACTTATATACTGTTATCTAATAATAATCTATTACCCACTCATTCTTTTCAGCCAACCAGACATTTTATTTTCATTATTCAATATGCTGTTATCATTTACATTTACTGTGTCAATAGACAAGTTCGAAACTCGGGCGCGTGATTCGTGAAATGTTATTATTAGGGTCTAGATGTTTCACCCTTCTTATTTATTTTATTTTCGCTGAAAAATGCATGCACACACATATATCTATATCATATCTTATATCTAGGAAAAACATGTATATATATGTGTCTATATCACAATTTGAGGACGTGTAAATGAGAACGAAAGCGAAAACAAACAACCGAGCTGGCATCAGTTCTAAGACGAAATGAAAAGAAAAAGAAAACAAGAGAAGATACCAAGAGAAAAGAAACAATAATAGCATATGTGAGGGCCGGGCCCGCTAAAGTTATCTTCTTTCGGCGAAAAAATTCTTTATTCTCAAATTACGAACAGTTATCTCGTCACCCAACATGCATCATTAGTAGACCTACGACAGTTCCAGCTCGTGAACTGAGCTCAAAAGAGCGAATGAACTGTTCTAAAAATTCAGTTCAGTTCGAAAGAACTGTTCGAACAGTTCCCCAGAACTGAGCTGAACTGTTCGAACAGCTCAGCTCAGCTCGGTAGAACTGGTCAACCAGTTCATCTCAGCTCGAAGAACTCATAAAACCAGACTATATACACGTACCCATAAGACCTCACGAGTAGGCATGCACCAAACCCAAACTCAAACCCAAACCGTTTGGGAGTTTGGGTTTGGGTATTGAGTTTGGGTTTGGGTTTGGGTTTGGGTATATGAGTTTGGGTTTGGGTTTGGGTTTGGGTA
>CAJNSZ010000201.1:0-15813 GCA_905329745.1 Rotaria sp. Silwood2
CAAGCCATGTTTCCGGCAAGCATCAAAAATAGCTCATCTGGTCTTCCAAAAATCTTTTTGTGCCTCCATCCACTATTTGAACTTATTTATTCGAAAAACCATGCAAAGGTACAGCGCCTGTTGAAGCCATTTTTTTTTAAATTCTTACTTTCCTTTGGAGAGGATAAAAATCACAAATCGATACCGCCAAAACTTTCCAAAGTGGTAGACTAGTCGTAAATTTGCCGAGTTTCGCGTATCGAATCGTTACCCTTTCCCTCCTCAAGAAAGATATGAATTTCAAAAATACAGTTTCGAGATGCACTGCACAGTTAGATGCTCTTTCAACCACAAAAATTGAACCTATAGATTGGAAGCCTAGAAAGAATTGTCCAAGACCAAAGAGCTGGTCACGAGTTCTGTATAAGCCGTATCTTCCGAAAATTCTATGATGTAGGTCCAAAGATTTAGGTGTACCCTCTTCATTACAGTTCGAACATATCCTAAAAATTTTATGCAACCTAAAGGACGGGGATGTTTTGAGGTAATTTTCACCCAATTGAAGAGTAAAGGCATTTTCTCATGAAACTTTCATCAAATTGTAGAACTCAGAGTTACTAGCTCCTCCTATAAGATTCAGCTTGATTGGTCAAACTTTTTCCTTAATTTCTTACTCGGCCAAACACGCTATATTTGGACCTTGTAGAGGCAAAGAATACTTCATTTTCGAAATACGTTTGCAATCATTTAATAAGTTGTTTCAACACTATTTGATAGACAATTAAAATCTGCACAAAACAATATAAATACCTTTAAATAAAATTAAAAAACTGTTTCCAAAAGTTTCCAAAACTACCAGTCATCGCCCAAACATAGTCTATGCTTTAATATTGTGTAGCTTCGATCTCAATTCTATGGTGCAGAACCGACACCATTTTTTTTAGCATCAATATCAATTACTGAGAGCTTCAAATTGGCTAAGATAAGTGTGTGCAAAAGAGCTCTTCTATCGTTTGACATCTTGCGATATCATCCGAAAGAGACAGAAAAGTATGTTATTGTTAAAAGCCGATATCTCGAAGGTCGACCACTCTACAGAGAAATGGAGTTATGTGCTAAATCATGGTTGTACATGTGGCACAATATAAATATGTCAAAATGGTTGCGAAAATTGCTCGTAGTGTTGAGATTTTGTTATATGGGCTCAATTGTTAACAGGAAAACGAACTCTAATCCATTCATAATTGTTGCTTCGATTGAAGTGATTGGTTTGAAAGATGAATGATCTGTCACTGGATTGCTTGTGTAATGTTTAGTTGCAGAGCTGGCATTCTAATGCGCTGACATTCAAGTAGAATTCGAGGCGAGGTTCAAAACTTCAAATATTATGTATGCGAATAGAACATTTTCATCGTCTGCTAGAAGATCTACTAATTATTTTCATTTATAGTTGAACATGCAGTATTTCAAAAGTTTTGTTTTTAATAGTTCAGGATCAAACTGGAAACCGGTACCGGACCGATTGGTTTGCCGGTTACCGGTCTGGTTGAACTTTTCAAATCGGTCGATTTTCACCGGCTTTCTCATTAACTGTTGTAGTACTAAATTTAGTACTTTTTCGTTCGTTTTTATTGATTTTCATGGTTTGAGCGTTCGCAAAAACAAGTTCGAAACGTCGTGCTAATGAATTCCTGGTCGGCATCAAACTTCCAATTCAAAATAGTGAACCAACACTTCTAAATATACAATGAGTGACCTCTACAAGTATGACGAATGTACTGATGACGGTTAAGAAAATTTACCTATCGCTTCAGAATCTAAAGACGATGCCAACTAAAAATTTTTCGTCTTGAAGTTTGAAGCCCTCTTTTGAACTGTATTCTAGTGACTGTGCAAAACTCCTAATGGTCAGCAGATTTCAGTTTACATTCTAATTGCCTAAGTACAAAAAAATGTGTGATTTTAATGGCAAAGTTTTATCGCCTGTTACTATCGTTCGACTTTGAACAAAAACTTAGACTTTAATGGAAATAAGTGTGAAAAATGAAGTCTGTTTCAAAATCGAACTTTGTATTCCATTTAGTTTTGTTATCGGAAATAGTAGTTGACGAATGAAAAAAGTCCTTCAAATAAAGGTGACACTTTTTCTTGCCTTGTCAAGACTACTAAAACATATAGTGCCGGCCTACTTTCAACTACCTTAAACAATGATTTGAAATGGGAAAAAAATCATGTATCTATTAAAGAAAATCGGTCAAAATAAGGCACAAATCTTGTTCTACATCACTGGTTGTAAGATATCACATAAAAATTTTTCAAACAATGTTCTTTTGCTTCTCTCTATTAGGGCATATGTGACGCTCTGAATTAAACAAACAGCGTTGATCTTAGAAATCTTAAGAGTTATATGCATTTCACTCAATCTCTATGTAAAGCTGTTTTAATAAACCCGTTCTGTAAAGAATCATTTTGTCAATTAGTTTATAGAAGCGGTTGGTTCGTCACTGGTTGGATTTTATCATTGAACTGACCGGTTTTATGCCCGATACCTGAAAAATTGATTCCCATTCTGAACTAAATAGTGGAGATCGATGGTACACATGGTCTACTAAAAGATAGTTTTGTTCACATTTGGAACGGAATGTAGTAGTCAACAAACAGAAGACAGGCTTTTTACACACGCTTATCTTAGCTATTTTATAGCTCTTGGTAATTGATATTGATGCTAAAAAAATGGTGCCAGTTCTGCATCATAGAGGTAAGATCGAAGGTACACAATATTGAAGTATAGCCTATGTGTGGGGGATGGCTGGTAGTTTTGGAAACTTTTAGAAACAGTTTTTCAATTTTATTTAAAGGTGTTAATATTGTTTTATGCAGATTTAAATTCTCTATCAAATGGTGTTTAAACAACTTATTAAATCATTGCAATAGTATTTCAAAAATGAAATATTCTTTGCCCCTACAAGGTCCAAATATAGTGTGTTTTGCTGAGTACGAAATTAAGGGAAAAGCGTGACCAATCAAGCTGAATCTTATAGGAGTAACTAGTAACTCTGAGTTGTATAATTTGGTGAAAGTTTCATGAGAAAGTACCTTTAGTCTTCAATTGGGTGAAAATCGCTCCAAAACATTCCCCGTCTTTTCGCTTTGGTCTTTGGTACCATTCTAAACACTATTTTCAAGCTCAAATGATAATTGCGTACAGTGAATGAATAATTTTTTCTTTTATATACTGATAAATGTCAAGTTACTGGAGCTCTACCAAAGATGTGCCGGCATAAATTACTTTACATTGACTTTATGAATTTTATGCTGGAGGCTTCAATATGTTAAATAAAAAATATTTGAAATTGAAAATATTTCGATTTTTCATCATTTATATTACTATGTGTCTTCTTTGCGTTTCCAATAAAACTGATGTCACATATACAGTAATTGATAAAGATAAAATAGAAATGAATACAATTACTTATAATTAATTATATTAGCGCTGTCTATTACGAAAAACATTATTGTTGTATTATTCGAGAAATGGGATTTTAGTGTTTCATAATTTTATGTTCAGACTCATTATCTAACTCTTAATAATTATTTCGTCGCATCTTTATGTGTACAGCATTGAACAATGGATCGAACTTATCCATTCTTGAATAACAATTTTTATCATTTCTAAAAGCATCCGAGACAAAACAAGCAAGTTTGTAAACGATCGTAAATCGTTGTATATAAGCGTGTTACATGATTCAGTTTTACAATTGTATTTCTTCATCTACAATACAGAGCAGCACTACTATTTAGCGAGTTCTTACTCGAAGACCTTGTATAACCAGTTTTTGTTTTCAGTGACTCGCCGTAAACGGTTGTATTTTTTCGTATTTCATACAGAGAAATCCCGTCGTAATACTGTTCAATGTCATACACCAAAATCCCGTCAGATAAAGTGAAATACCTAGTCTATGCAACCGTTTCACAGTGTATAAATATCCATTGTCATCCAAACTATCAATCATCCTACAGCTGCTAACTGTAGCCAGTTGTGGCATAGTAACCGCACGACCATTCGTACCATACTTATATTCATTTGTACCATAGTTAGCATATGGTAACGATATTATAGACGGACAGACAGACTTGTGTGCATGGGTATGGGTGTTGCTATTGCTATGGATGTGTGGCGTGGCGGTGTGGTTGCGGTTGGCGCTACAGATTGTGAGTGTCGGTATGGGTTTGGCTTTGGTTTTGCCTGTCACTGCGGGATGTGGGGTATAGCGATGCGAGCATGGCTGTGGATTTTAGATGTGCAAGTGGATGTGCGTGTCCTTTTTTGTTCGTACTAAGACCCACATCCACACTCCACATTCGATATCTCTTTTTAAAACAAACCATAGGCCAAAAAACTAGTAAAGTACTGATAACTTTCGATGAAGAGGCTCTGGAGAGCGATGCATTTGGAATTAGTTCACTTATAGTAAAACCTACTCAATAGAGTTTTTTTTCTAAAAAGTAATATATTCCCGACGATAATTCATTCAGCAATATCATATCTTGTACAAACAAGTAATGTTCATCGACAGTCGATTCGCTTCGCCCTAGATTGACGTAATAGTCTGCTAACAGATATTCGTCTGTGTCTGTCCGCAACATGTAGTAAAAGTACACAAAACGATGGCACGATTGATCATATACATGGTATAAATGACCAAATAAGTGGCTATTTATACCATCGATACAGTTACTTGTACCACGGCTGTGGTCATTTGTACCATCGATATGAACATTTGTACTATGATTATGGGCATCGGTACCATCATTGTAGTCACTTATGCCACATGTTGCAGACAGACACAGGTAAATTTCCGTTTCCAAATTCTATCCTTTCAGTCAAGGGAATATGGAATCAGTTTTCTCCTTCTTACGCTACATCACACTTATGCTACCTTTTCGATTAGATGATTAAAACAATATTTAGCGCCAAATATGAAATAAAAGTATCTAAGCATGTTTCCAAGATGAAGGGATAAAAAATTCACGAGTAACATTGGTGGAAAAAGAGGAAACACCATTTAATGATAGGAAAAATACGATATTTTTCGTGATATATGACACTTTTGACGCTGGCGCGAGCTTTCTTTATTAAAGTCAATTCCATATTTTGATAGAGCATGTAAACTGCATCGAACTGATATATTTTCACTCATCTTGAAAACTGTTTAATACATTTGAACCGGCGGAAAAAAGACATGCATATACTAGATTTATCGTCATCGTGGTTGTGCTTCGCTGTTATACACAAGTGTGTCTTTCCAATGAACTCTATTCGTTCCGATTTAAATAGACTCATTGAATTTATATAAAAAGCACCTATTTGTACATTGTACAGACTAATATCTCAAAGAGGAGGGACGGAAACACAGTTTAGACTGTAAAATCAGAATATAAGTGATAACGAGTTGCTCCTCAGGGCCACATTTTTGAATTTAGAAACAGAAATATTCGTGATCGACACAGTCGATTTGATAGTTGCAGTTACTTTTAAAAACTATATTTTGAGGAAAACATATCTTAACCCCGTGGGGTGGGACAGGGATCATATACTAGATTGCTATTTCGAACGAAATGACCATACCCATGGCGCCTTTTTTTACCAACAGCAGCGCATTGATCGCAGTGAAAAATTTTATTAGAAACTACGGTTACTGCGACGTAGACCAACGTAACTGTGTCACAGTAATCGTAAAGTACGATCCGCTGTAATTGGTATCGACCAGTTACAAGTAATTCCTCGTACCTTGTAATTGGTCACACTCTAGCAGTAAATCTTAGTCACACATAGACCGCATAAAAAGCACTGCCCATCAGGCTTCGGCTCATAACTCGTTCTACTGGAAAAGGTAGAACATCTATTCCAAAACAATTTGTCTAATTTTTTTTCTAATATTTTTACTTTGTCGGGATTTTAATTTTTCAAATTTTCTACTATTTAAATTTTCTAATTTTTTTACCTTTTCTTGAGCAATTTTTTTTATTTTTCAAATTCTTGTTTTTAATTTTTTCATAAAAATTTTTTATTTCGTTGTTTTGCTAAGTTTTTTATTTTTTTGTGTTTAAAGAAATTGTTTTAATTCTCAATAAAAATATAAATAAAATGAAAATCTTATCTATGCCATATCTTTTATCAATTGCGACGCAGTTGCGTCGGAACTGCGATTGCACTGTGACTCGCAATGGCGAAAAATTGCGACGCCGCTACGCGCAACTATGATTTTGTCATCACAGTTATGCGCAACTGGGTCGCAATTACGGGTTACAGTGCGATCGCAGTTTGACCACAATCGAACACATGGGTACTATATTTGTAGTGCCTGTCAAACTGGTTATTCTCCTATATATTTCTTTGAAATATTTCTGGCCGAACAGTTGTCTTACTACAATTGGTCCTTTCTATAGAGCAATCAATACCATTGTACCTATGAACTGAACTTAAGTAGACCAGTGCAATATATTCAAAATCTTTTTTTCTTGATAAACAAAAATCGAGTGTTATCCTGCGAAAAAGGTTTTTTTATTTAAACAATTCTCTATTATATGCCAAGTCATCTCTTGTATTTGTCTAGTATTTTATTTTGCACTTGTGTATCTAGATGCACCCATATGCATATCTTTATCCTGTGCGTTTAAGGCCAAGTGAATCGAGGCCCAGTAAATTTACTTGTCTCTAACAGAATTTCAAAATTTCCTTTTTACATTCGGGTGTGGATTAAAGGAAGATTCACATACATACTCACACTCACACTGTGGAAAATCTTATAGAAGGCTGATATCAATTTTCTTTTCATATATACTAGTAGCTCAAATCGAGCTCTATAATTCTACAATATTTTATCAATCTTCAGATGATATTGTAAGAGCAAAATTTCGATATGTTAAGGTGTACTGTTAACTCTTATAACTTTTCCTTTTGGAAATACACAACAACTAACGACACATATGCAACAACCCAATAAGACACGCATCCTTACGTGTTCAGAAACGGCTGGTTATCAAAGAGGACAAACAAGAGAAGAACGAGAAAACCAAAGAGAAATGAAAAAAAGAACAAAAAATGATGTACATCTGAGATAATACGGCCCAGTGTTTTCGATACAGATCGTAACACGATCAAAGCTGTTCGTCTGTTTTGAATATGGATAAGAAATATTTTTCTTTTCTTATCAAAGTGTGTACTGCACCTCGTACTGAACCAGCAGTTATTCATGATGAATTATATACTGTTTTTGTCGATCAGACTCCATTTCTCTAGATTCTGGAAAGACGATCACAACGATTTCGTGAGGGTCGAGAAGCAATCGCAGACGAACCAAGAGCTGGTAGATCTCTAATCAAGAGAATATCTCAAACTATTGAACAAGCCTGTGACCTCATTCACGATGGCTCTTGTACACAAGAATAATTTCCGATCATTTGAAGTTGACAAGAAATTAGTGTACGCTATTCTCTCAAACAACTGACCAATTCTCAACGAGCTGAACGAATTCAAATGTGCAAAAAAATTCAGCGAAACTTGAGTAAGGAGCTTGAAGACTACATAAAGTTGTAATAGGTGATGAATCGTGGTTTCATTATAAATAGGTTGATTGAAAGTCATCAACGCTGTCTGAATAACCAGTGGAGAATATTCACTGACAGTGGTTTGACGTATTTGTTTTGTTGCAAAAATCTTGTTGTGCATTTTCTTTAAGTCAACTACTCCAGTTTTAATTTCTTTATGCTGAACAAACACAAACTATCAATCACCAATATTACATCAATAATTTTTTGCAGCTGGTTGTTAATAAAACCAAGAATCAAAGACCCTTGTTTGATAATCGTGCAAATAAACTTAACCACGATACTGTGCCCAATTACCTTGAATCGAAAGGCATAGAGATAATGCCATATCCACCTTACTCTCTTAATCTATCACTATGTAGTTTTTTTTGGTTATTTAACTTCATCACACAAAATCTTAGCAATAAAGATGATTCCTAAACATTGTATCATCTTATGAATAAGTTTATAAACTCGTTGCAAAAAGAAAAATATAAAGGAATGTTCGATAAATGAATCGAATGGATGCAATTATGTGTAAATAACCTGAGTGACTACTTCGAAAATTAATAGAAATAAAATCTGATGAGCTTTTGTTTATGTTTTCTTTCTCAAGCCACCACTATTTTTGCTATGCTCTTTATATAATGATATCACCTGAAGGATGATGCATTATTGTACAATTATAGAGATCGATTTGAACTGTTACTGCATATAAAAAGAAAATTTCCTCGAACTATCTATTAGACTATAGTGTTGGCGCAACTACTCTTGGTGTGCCTTAAATGTATAACTATTTATGGAGTAACACATATGAAGTGAAATAAATTTTGGTTCTTTTTTTTTTTATAAATTTCGGTGGTCATCAGATCTCGATGCTTTTCTCGCGCAAGTATTATACATTCATGGTCATGTGCTTTGCTGTATGGATAGTTTTATCATATTTGTACACTTTTATTATACAACGTCAATATTGGCTTCAAAAAGTCATGACAACAAAGTTAACAGCAACAGTAGAAAGCAATACAGCGAAAAAAGTCGAATCTGATTTTGAAAAACGCACTTTTTGGCATATCCCAATTACTGATATCCAACGTGCAAGTCTTCCAATACGTAAATCAACATCACAATCGAATGAAATGTCTTTTATTCTTGCTAATTCAACGGTTGCTTTTATGGCTTGTTGCCGTAATTCAAGTACTCTTTTGCCTAAATTCCGGCAACGTGTTCAAAATATTGGCGAACTTTTTGCCGATTACTATATACTCATTGGTGAATCAGACTCGTCAGATGATACCTTGCGATATCTTCGAAACTGGTCGTCAAACGATTCACATCTATTTATACAAAATTATGATAAATTGGACGGGATATTTTCACGACGTACCGTTCGTATAGCATTTTGTCGAAACAGCCTGTTGAATACAGCACGATTGCGAGGATGGATCCAGAAAGCCCAATTTTTAATTGTTATGGATATCGATATCAACTCAAATGAAGTTCTAAGTAGAGAAACCTTTTTAACAAACTTTGAGTATCCATTGAACAGCTGGGCTGCAATGACCGCATCTCAATCTGTAAGTATAGAAACACTTCAAAGCCCGATCTATAGGTTTTGTTTACAAGCAGGAGGTCACATGTTGTCGGTAATTGACTTTTTGACGATTGCATTCTAAATTTCATACTTATGGTAACGAAGTTGGTTGCTCTGAGTCTTTTTTCAGAGAACTTGGTTTAATAAATGGAGTTTTACAAAGATATTATGACAAAAACTCAGAGTTTTTTTGTTTTTTGTTTTTAATTTTGATAATCCTTAACCGCATAGTTGCTTCGTACATGAAGCAAAACTGAAATAAGATATTCAAGATAGCAACGTAAAGGTCGCATAATGATATATCTTTGATAAAATTATCCATGCGTTGTATTAAGTTTCGATACAGTTGTGCACTAATGGCGCAGCTCTGCGAAGTCTTCATGTAAAAAAGCCATTGCTTACTGTGGTATATGCAAGGGGGGAAAAGCGTATTTCTAAGTATTTCTCTATTTCAGAAATACCTAGAAATACCTGGAAATACTTAGAAATACCTGTAACTTTTCAGGTATTTCTAAGTATTTCCAGGTATTTCCAGGTATTTCTAAGTATTTCTAGGTATTTCTAGGTATTTCTAACTATTGCTAGGTACTTCTAGGTACTTCTAGGTATTTCTACGTAATATGGGTAGAAATACCTGGAAATACCTAGAAATACTTAGAAATACCTGGAAATACATAGAAATACGTAGCAATACATAGAAATATGGAAATACAGAAATACGCTTTTCCCCCCTAGGGTATATGGCTTATGCATAAAAACTGCAAACAACAAGCATCAGCGTTATGTCTGGATTGTTACTCTCTAATCATAAAATGGACAGATAGCACTCTTTTCAGTTCAGTGGTCCGTACAACTGCCTGGAAAACAGAAGATGCGAAGATTGATTCTTCTCAAACGGACTTGCATCTTTTTTTACCGCTCTGCTATCATTTCATTTCGCTGCTGTCTCACTTACAACGTCCTTTAACAGGTAACTTCCATTGCAATCAATTGTGTGCTTCAAAAACGAGACAACGCAACAATCAGATTTCACAGATAGATGGCAACAAAACACCTCGCAAACCATAAGCTATCATACGAGGACCGATTTTCAGTGTGAGTGTGGATGTAGATGTGAGCTTGCTCGTCCCAAAGCAGTTACATTTACATCGCTATCCCGAAGATCTTATCCCAGTTTTCCTTGTATACGAAGCAAACACCAGATTAAAGATGATCAAAATTGACAACAGAAAAACAAACAACTATGAGCTTTTGCCATAGTTTTTCTGCAAGACTACATCGTTTAAACCAAGTTTTAAAAAAACGATTCAGTGCATCTAGCTTCATTACCATAAGTGTCAAAATTAGAATGCAATCATCAAAAATCGGAGAAACTAATTAGTGACTATAGAAGCTTGCATCTTTCAAAACTTCCAATTCAGTTCCGTATAGTAATATTTCAATTTTCTGAACAACGGTAAGACCATTAGGAAAGCACGTGATCGTATGCTGGGGTCAGAAAAGGGCGGAGTCAGCTGCCGTTTGTAAATCGATATTGTATTTCTCATCTTATAGCCATACTATTCTGAACTGGATTGATACCTAAATTAGACTATTTTGTGCGTTTCACGCTCTACTGTGGTTGATTCAGTCATCGCTCTTCATTTCTGTTCTACTCATGTAAAAAACAGTTACAAATCAGATTAAAATAGGTTTTTCCAGGCAGTCATCAAATAAAATCGACTTTTCAGCAAATAATCTGTTATTTTTGACTGATTGCAGAATGATCTGTTAAAACTCATTTCCCTCAGAATAAACTAAAAATGGATTAAAAATCTAATCCTTTTTAATGGATTGCAGGAATAACTTGTAATAATCTATTTCCTATAGAATAATCGAAATAATTGATTAAATATTGAATAGCTTTTAATTGGTTTCAAGAATAATCTGTTCAAATCTAGGTCTGCTAGAACACTCTAACGAACCTGTCTGTACCACCTCATGGGGAGCTAGATTGTAATATTCAAAAACTCTAACTTTTATGAATTTAGATTATATTGTCAGAGGCTCGAAAATTTTTGCATTCCGAGAATGTTTGCATTTCGAATTCGTATTAGAGCAATTTATTAGATCCATTGAATATCGTTATGCTGAAAATACTGATTTGTACTGTCAGAGATATTCAATACAAATTTCCTTGCTCATAATGACAATATAGACGATATACAGCATACGAAATGGCAGATACCATTTAATTCTTCATTTCGTCTGTTCAACCACCATATTACCATTTTGCACACATTGATGCAATTATTCAGTCAACTTTTGTGTGCAACATCCTTTCTCTCGGTCAACTTTGGCATATACTGTTGAATTTTTTCTAAATTTAGAATTCAATTAGTTCTTATTTTCTACTGTTCGTCATATTCCGACTTTGCTAAATCAATGGCACCGCTGTCATACCGATTGATACCCACTATTAGATTTTTTTGGCCGGATCAAATACAAAAAGCCCCAATATATAGACTGGTAATACTCTACAGTAGACAACCTAGATTCATAGAATGGTTTGAAAAACTCTAGAAAGTTCGAAAATGCCTTAAGCACTCTTTTTACTAACGTACATTTTCCCATTGCAAGGAACGCATACTCTTTGATAGTTGCCCCCTCCCCCATCGCTATGAAAGGGTATCCTATACTCTTTCTCTCCCGTTACTTGCAGTTACTGGGAGCTAAAGGGGATGGAGTCGAAAGGCGCAAAAGCGTCGATTCAAACTTCCACTTACTATATTTTCATCAAAAACATGAGTGAGCTCCACTATAACCGACTTAGAACCAAATCGATTATAATTAATTTCGAAAATATTCCCTTAAAACAAATTTGACTTACAACAATCTAAATAGTCGAATAAAAGTCAACTTGATTTTATGGTAGGTGCCCAATTCGAGCTCGAAAATAAGTAAAATTTGCAAAACGTTGGCTGGTAACACTGCAACCAAAAATCCAAAGTCACAATTTTTATCTGAATTATAATTATTACTCAAATTGAGATTATTCTATATAAGAATAGCCAAAAACTTATACAAGCCGTTTTGAAAATATTGAATCATCGATTTTTTTATACACTTTTTACGAAAAGTCCTGAAAATGCGCTTTTTCACTGAGGGAGGCTTTGACGGGATCATATTTCAAGAATGGCTCCATCAACTGAGCTGAAAACTTTTGTGGACATATAAGTTTACGATCCAGGTCAATCCTGCTTGGCCGTGCATGGCCGTATACTAACCAATTACGGTGGATAACGGCAACTACTTGCGGTAGCCATTTACGACAATCGTAAACGATACATTACGTCGTATTATGGTCATTGTAAACAATGACCATAAAGAGTTGCCGTTAACGACTACCGTAAAAATACGGCGACCGTATACG
Source organism: Rotaria sp. Silwood2 (assembly GCA_905329745.1). NCBI lineage: Eukaryota > Metazoa > Rotifera > Eurotatoria > Philodinida > Philodinidae > Rotaria > Rotaria sp. Silwood2. The sequence goes on from CAJNSZ010000201.1 coordinate 12,576, forward strand.
TGCATAAGGTAAAAAGCTGTAAAGCTCCGTATACGCTAGCTGTTTTTGGTTGCCGTATCCAGCAATCGTAAACAACCGTTTCCTTAGTATTACACTCATCACAAATGACCAGCGTCAAAACCCATCGTTTACGGCTACCGATAAATTACACCAGCTCGAAGCGATAATCCATCTATTTCAATTGACCATTCACATTTCAAGATTCTATTTCTCAGCTATAGAAAAGGTGAAGCCCTACACATATACCCCTCATTCGAAAGAGCGCCCCCAATAAGGTGCATAGAAATGCGGCATCGCAAGTGGTCGTATACGGCCGTATCTAGTCGTCGTAATGCTCGACCTGAGGAGATCTATTCAGGATGAAATTTTCATTCTAAAATATTGGGCTACTAACTTTTTATGAGTTATCTAATATGGGTGAAAATGCTCAATGTGCACAATTTAAGAGCTCTATATCTCACTGCACGAAAAGGATCAAGGTTCAAAATTTTTATCGCAGCAGAAATTCATGAAGTTCTATATTCACTAAAAATGTCAGCCTTGTATATGATTCCTTTGGGTCACTGTATCGCTCTCAAAACCTAGTGTTCGATGTAAGCCCGTATATTATGTCAAAAAATCTGTCAAAATGTGTGATGATTTCCTGGCTGGTCTTCTGAAGTTAACAGCATCGCCTCTTGTCTACATCACGATAAGAAAACCAGCCTGGCATCTCTGAGTATGACCAAGAGCAGTGGTCAGCTTTGGCAGTTCAAATAGGGCAGTTATTGAACAAGGAATTTTCGCATCTAAGATTCTAATGCTTGATTGAATGTCAAGTTGATCATCGTGTTCGAGTACTTATCCATAAAAATTGCTCAAGTGATCATCTTAGGTCTATATCTGCAAGCCTGTCTGTCAAAATTTGAAGACGCTCTCAAAAGGAGGCGCAATATCTGTATCAGTCTCTTCCGGCGCGAGGATGTGGACACCGGGCGTGGATGGGGAGTAGATGTGTGTTGTTGGGGGTTGTGGGTGCCGCTTTGTTGAACTACAGTGCAACTCGAAAACGACAATCATGCTTATAAATGCGAATTCACAATAACATATTCGCAGTGCCATTCGCACTCATAGTCACAGCACATCGATATTCGCACCCACATTCAGACATCCGCATCAACAGAAACCAACATTCATCGCCACATCCAGCCACTGGGAACAACATTCAAACCCACACTAAGAAAAACACACACTCGCACACCAATATTCATAGGAAGGCAATCGCGCTTACATCCACTCCCACACGACCGGACAATCGCATTCACATCCAGCCATCTATACTAACGCCCAGACACTCTCATCCACGCTTACATTCAAACGCACACCCACACCCATACCCTGCTTCTACTAGTTTCTGTTTGAAATTGATAGTTTTATAGCGCCTCTGCCCTTTTCATGGAACGACTATACCAGAGTTTACTTCTCACTTTTCATACCTTCATATTATTTGTGATATATCTACATGGAATGTATAGTAATGAAAAAAGTGAGTTAATTCAAGTTTGAAGAGCATGCCTAAAGAGAAGAATTCCGTTGAAGACTCCTCTATTGAACGTCACAACCATCACATTTGGCTATGAAATAGTATTTTGTTTTTCTGCTCGACTTTACTGGTTTCAGCTATCAATACTTTTATTGTCAAACAACAGAGCTGGATTAGAGATTTATATTGGAGACTTTTCTCCTGCTGTATACCTATTTTCCACGAGTAACTCGAAGGAGATCACTAGCATGCAATATTGCCATACCGACACTTCTTCATTCTTTCAATCTTTCATAAAAAAAATACATGTACACTGTCAGTAAGTAGCGTCAAAAATAGCCGTGGCGATACATTTTCTAAAAGAGCCTTCTTTAATTTATTTTGATGATCTTATTGTTCAATTTTTCCCGACGGAATTGATTGATTTGAGCAGTGATAACAAAGAACTCCGAAAGCGAAAATGAATGAATATTTTTCATATAGATCGGTAACTAAGAGATTGTGGAAAGTCAGGGACAACTTTGAATGTTTTTCGGAGCACATCAAATTTTGGTGTTATTTTGTATTCGTTTTCATAAAAATTAGGTTTCGCTTGTGACTGAGTTCAGGTAAACAGTGACCAACAGTTCTCAACACATATCCTGCAATTCGGCTCATTTTAAGATCTATCACAGAGGTAACACTTCGGTGGTTTTTCACGCAAGCCGATTGAAAAAGTGGAGTTTGCACTACGAGGCCTCAAAAGTTTCATTGTAACTAGGAGAGATTTTGAGCGTTCTTTGTTTCAAGAATGACTCGACCTAATTACATGAAATTTTACGTGCATAAAGTGTGTGTGGATATAGGCTACACTTCAAGTAAGAAGAGATCTACAACCGCATCCTCACCAACACCTACAACGACAACCACAACTACAATCAACATCCACACCCTCCATACCAACCAAAAACGTTACACCCTCCACACATCACACTCACACTCGCTATCATACCAACAACCCGCATCCACCCCACACTCCGTCCAATACACACAAGCCAACAGCTACAATCAAAGTCACACTTCATACGCTCGAGTCGAATCCATACCCCTAACCACACACACTCACCAAAACACACCCACAACCGAAACCACCCCCCACAGTCACATTTGAAGTTAAGAGAAAGCTACATTTGCAAATACACAACACTCATACGAACAACCAGACACACCCAACCGCACCCCATTTCACACACATATCCGCGCCCAAAACTACAACCACACCCCGCATCTACAACCACACCCCGCATCTACAACCACACCCCGAATCTACAACCAAACCCACAGCCAACATCCAAAGCCAAAGCCACACCCACATCTCAAGCCGCATATCACATTCAAACTCATACACAGAACCGAACCCATACCCACACACTACACCTAGAGCCAAGCCCACACCATAATTCAGACGCCACACACGCATCCACGTCCCCAACGAAGCCCACACTCCACACACAAACCCATACACATAATTGAAGCCACGCGTCGAACACCACAGCCGGATCTACATCCACGCATCACCTCGGAATTCAGACCGACAATCAAACTCATGCCCATACATTACATCCACGACAAATTCCACATCTACAACCGAACCCATAGATAATGCATGCACCTTTACCCCCAACGACACCCAAAAACGAATCCATACTCATACACCATCCAGACGACCAAATGCAT